>WNGS01082801.1:0-18796 GCA_020271785.1 Procambarus virginalis
TCAAAAGGAAGAACAAGAGCGTGAAGCTGCCCTCAAAAGGAAGAACAAGAAGCGTGAAGCTGCCCTCAGAAAGGAAGAACAGAGCGTGAAGCTGCCCTCAGAGGAAAACAAGAGCGTGAAGCTGCCCTCAGAAAGGAAGACAAGAGCGTGAAGCTGCAATCAAGAGCGTGAAGCTCAATCAGAGAACGTGAAGCTGCCCTCAGAAAGGCAGAAACGTGAAAGAGAGGCCGCACTGAAGAAAGAAGAAAGTGAACGTGAGATTGGCCTTATACAAACAGCGACTCGAGATGCAACGTGACCACGACAAACGACAGGCAGAAGCAGCCTCTAAAATGTCGTGACCGAGAACTCACGAGGACGCTGCACACCAAGCTCAACTCCAACAAGCGGCAGCTAGTCTTCCTCCCAGTTTCAATGTCTCCCATGCAAGTAAGTTAATGCCCCCGTTCCTCGAAACGGAGGTTGATGTGTTTTTTACCACTTTTGAGACCCTTGCTGTTCAACTTAATTGGCCTGACGACCAATGGGCTACCCTTCTCAGAGTACATTTAACAGGTAGAGCAGCAGTCACACTCAGCACTTTGGCATCAGAAACGACTACACACCCTGAGCAAGCTGTGTTGGACGCCTACCTTCTCTCCACCGAAAGCTATCGACGAAAGTTTCGTGACTACGTCAAGGCATACCACCACCTTCTTAGAATTTGCTAACACCAAACGAAGATATTTCATGAAATGGCTGGAGGCAGCACATGTCTCTACTTTTTCAGAGCTTGTCAACCTCATACTGGTTGAAGAATTTTTGAGACGTGTACCTCCTCCTGTCCGCCTATACTTAGCGGACAAAGAAGAGACGGATTTGGTGAAGTGCGCGAAGTCAGCTGACACTTACAGCCTCATCCACCGGCTGACACCAGAACCTACCAGCAAGAAGTCTTGGTACAGTTACGAGAAAGCGAGCCCAGATCAAGGTACCTCTCAACTGTACTGCAGGTATTGTCGACTGTATGGACACACCATTGACAAATGTGGTAAGTCCCAATCTAAAGGTAACATCGAACCTCCTAAGTCTAAACCTACTCACCCTAAGTCCGGTAAGCCTGTAATGAATGTTGGTGTTCATGCTAATGATCTCTCTCTCTTTAGCAAGCATCTATATCCAGGAACTATCTCTACCCACGGTTCAGATTCAGAGGGACGTTTTGGACTTAAGATCCTGCGGGACACAGCGGCTCTACAATCGATCGTCTTGAAATCAGCTGTGCCCAACGTCTACACAGGAGAGACTGTGTTCATCACTGACCTTACTGCTACAACTCCTTATCCCCTTGCCAGAGTTTACCTAGATTGTCCCTTCGTGACCGTGAAGTCCAAGTCGCCGTCAGGGAAAAGCCTTTTCCCATGCCTGGAGTGCAACTTCTCCTGGGCAACGACTTGGCAGAAGACCAACAACCAAACAACCTGATCGTCAAGGACATATCCGAGGTAAGCAACTCTGTGTTGGATAACCCGATTTTTGAGCATGTTCCAGCAAAGGTTCAAGAGAGTGATGAAGGTTCTCCTCCTGTTATGGTGACCACCCGTGCTCAAGCTGCACGACCACAGCCAGCTGACTCTACTGCTACCGCTGTCCTCAGGACCCTTCGAAACTACCCCCTAACCTGACCGCTGTGGAGTTCCGTAAGTTACAGAGAGATGATCTTACCTTGACACCATTATTCTTTCAGGCTGAAACCCAATCCGACAGTGTTCCTGGGTTCTTTATGGAGAACGAAATACTCTATCGCAGTATAGACCCAGTAAACTGAAGGACGAGGACGATTGGGCAGACGTTGAACAACTAGTGATTTCTACCAGCCTGCGGCCCACGATTCTACACTGGCCCACGGAGCTTTGTCACACTACGGGTTCAACAAGACTTACCATGGAATTCGACAAGACTACTACTGGCCAGGTATGGTAAACGACGTCAAGATCATGTCAAATTATGCCACGTGTGTCAGTTAGCCGGGAAACCGAACGTTTCCATTCCCAGAGCACCACTGATACCCATCCAGGTGCCTGAGGAACCGTTCCACAAACTTATCATTGACTGTGTTGGTCCTTGCCTCGGACCAGTGCAGGCAATGCATATATCTTAACCATCCTGTGTCCTACCACCAGATTTCCGATAGCAGTTCCAGTGAAAAATATTACAGCTGCTACCGTGGTGAAGAATCTACTGAAAATCTTCACCCAGTATGGATTTCCGAGGGAGATACAGAGCGACTTTGGCACCAACTTCACCAGTGATCTCTTCAAACGGACTCTGGAGGAGTTCAACATCAAACAGTACTGTCCAGCTTCTCCAGCCCCTCATCCTGCTTCACAGGGTTCTCTCGAGCGTAGTCATCAAACCATCAAGGCACTCTTAAAAAAGTTTTGTAATGAGACCTCAAAGATTGGGATAGGCAAATTGATCTCATCATGTATATTTTCAGAAGTCTTCCCAACAGTCACTAGGAGTATCTCCTTATGAGATGCTCTACGGACGTAAGTGCCGTACACCTCTCAAGGCTTTCAAGGATTCTCTACGTGATGCCACCTTCAGTGAGCATCAGAATGTGCCCAGTATCTTCAAAATCTCAGACACATTCTAGAGAGGGTCCATTCCTTTGCGCAGCAACAACCTACAGAAAGCCCAGGAGAGGATGAAGACTCGTTACGACCAGCACTGTAAAGTAAGGAAGTTTAAACCAGGAGACTTAGTGCTTAGTGGGAGGTTGAGGGAGGGAAGTCGTACCGCTCGCGCTCCGTTAAAATCGTGACATTAACCGGGATTTCTTAGGACCACAGCCTTGGATTACCGATTACAGGCATAACAAGTGCATAGTGACCCGCTGGAAAATTTGAAAACAGTCATTATCAACGGAACTTTGTGTTAAATAGATAATAAACGGGAGACCACGTGTGGGCCAGTGCATGAGGCTTTGTGTACGTGCGTGTATGAGAAAAAAAAATAGTGAACGGTGATTCGTGGAACAGTGAAGTGGAACGGGTACCACAACAACATATAAGTTGGAAGTGAAGGAAAATCGTGCATAGAATATTATAAATATAGAATGCTAGAAATATAGAATAGTGGCAAGAGGCGGCATCAGTAGGCTGTTTCCACAAGCCACGCGAGGCCTACCCCAGGGCACGTCCCACAGGGATAAAATACGGAAATCATATAGTGTACTATGGAAATGTGAATCTAATAATTAGCAATAAAGTGAGTGAATACCATTGCAAGCCGGAAATTAGGCGGAAAATCCCTTGTAAGAATACAAGCAAAGAAAAATCAGTGTTATAAATCGAGTAGCTGGAAACTCGTGACATCAACCTGGGACGACAAGAGGTCACCTGTACCGCACCGGGGACCAGCTTCGCTACCCTACGCTAAGTACCTGCCATAAAGTTTGAACAAAATAACATACATAATATTACAAATCTACGGTATACATATAGTATTATAAATATTAAATATATAAAAATATACATATAACTTTATAAAGAGTTAAAAGGACTGACATCAACAAGTGATCCACACAGTAAACCACAAATACAACAATACATCAGACAATGGAGAGGTGTGGCGAGTGCTCGGGAGTACTGGGAAAACGTAATGTAGGCGTAACGTGTTGCATCTGTAACATGAGATTTCACCTGGGCTGTACAGAAGTATCTCCAGGATGCACAAAAAGGCAAGGAATTTACTGGGTCTGCAAAGATGACAGATTAATGTTAGAGAACATAACTAAACTGATGAAAAACATTCCCGAGTCACAGAGATTACCATTCACAGACAAGCTACCAGTGATATATGCAGACTGGGATAAGACAACATTGGTTAACGACCAAAACCCAGGAACAGATAGTTTAGAGAACCGCAGCAGTAATGTGGAGGAAGAGGGTATTGTAGTACATAATAGCAGCAATATTGCAGAGTCAGGTAATATAAACGATGTGAGCAACAGTGAGACAGAGTGCATAAATGAAGGAATTGGGACGAAAAGCGGAGATGGCTCCAATAAAGAGGTAGACAAGACAGACACAGATATAAATACCTTGAAAAACGCAAAACCGGAACACATTTGCAAATTCTACGCTAAAGGAATATGCAAATATGGAAAATTAGGAACAAAATGCCATTTTCTGCATCCTCGAAAATGCAGGAACATGTTGGCGAGGGGTACATGCCGTTTTGGAACAGGGTGTAGATACTTCCACCCCAAATTATGTCAATTTTCAATTAGGGACAAAAAATGCTACAATCTTCAGTGTCCGGAATTCCACGTGAGAGGTACACAACGTTATAGACGGGAAGATCAGTATGACACTACTGGCAATTTTTTAGAGGAAGGCAGAAACAGAGCAGAAAATATAAGAGAGAGGAACAGTCAGATGGAACCACCACAGGATTACAGAGGGGAAGGGAGATACCCACAAGTCTGGAATACACATTACCAACAAACACACAGGTACTACACCACACAACACTCGCCCCACTACCGAAACTGGACGAATCACTTCGAAAACAACACACCCTGGACGCAAACACAGTGGCCCCCTTACCAGAGCCTCAGATATTAACACCAAGTAAGGCATCCAGCACTTCCACTACCACGATAACATCATTTATATTTGCCAACATTCAAGGTATAAAAACACGCAAATCCAACAAAGTTCACTTTATAGATGGTCTCCTTCATGAGGCAAATGCAGTGTTTGCAGCCCTAACAGAAACCCACACAAAGGACTACCATGATGGTGAAATATGGATCTCAGAGTACAATCTTTTCAGATGTGATAGGAAACACCGGCTTCAGGGTGGGGTCAGCCTATACATCAAAGACACACTCATCTGTACTGAGCTGCTAAACACCTCGAATGATATGGTGGAAGTGCTGATAATCAAAATAGAGATTATAAATGTAGTTATTGTCCTTGTATATAAGTCACCGGAGGCAAACCCTCAGCAGTTTAAAGACCAACTAATGAAAGTAGAACACTGCTTGGAAAACCTCACAAATCCAGCTCCGAACATCATTCTGCTTGGGGACTTCAACCTACGGCACCTGAAATGGAAGCACCTGGCTAATACAGTAATATCAGAAAGAATACCAGGAAGTAGCCTTAATGAACAGGCACATGCAAATGACCTGCTACGGATGTGCGACAGGTTTGCCTTAAACCAGCAAATAGTAGAACCAACCAGGAAGGAGAACACGCTGGACCTCATTTTCACTAATAATGATGAATTGATCAGGAACATAATGATTACAAATACCTGTTACTCAGATCACAACTTAATTGAAGTTATGACAACCATGGGGAATAGACCTTCAAAACCAGTCCAGATTCCCGGTGGAGGAGATTTCAGCAAATTCAACTTCAATAATAAACAGATAAACTGGGAGCAAATAAACCAGGACTTCACAGAAATAAACTGGGAAGAACAGCTAGGAAATGCGAACCTGAACCAGTGCCTGGAAAAATAAGCTCAGTAGCACTAGAAATATGTACAAACCGCATCCCCCTAAGAAAAAGAGGAAGAGATGCAGATTGGAACGAGAACGTCGTTCCCTATATAGGCGAAGAAAACGAATCGCGGTACAACTTGAGAGTCGCACCCTATCTCAGGAACGGCGAAGAAGGTTAGGTAGCGAAATAGGAAAAATTGAACTCAAGCTACAAGAATCATACAAAACGCAGGAGAGGGAAAGAGAGCAAAAGGCCATCAGTGAAATAGAGAGAAACCCGAAATATTTTTTCTCCTATGCAAAATCAAGATCAAAAACCACATCTAGTATCGGGCCCCTGCGAAAGGAAGATGGAACTTTCACCGATGACAACAAAGAAATGAGCGAGCTACTGAGGAAGCAATACGACTCTGTCTTCAGCGAGCCATTAAACGCACTAAAGATCGATAACCCAAATGAATTTTTCATGGATATGATACCAACATCAAATCATATATCAGACGTCACCCTATCCCCACTGGATTTTGAAGAAGCCATAAACAGTATGCCTATGCACTCCGCACCAGGCCCGGATTCTTGGAACTCCATATTCATCAAGAACTGTAAAAAACCACTATCGCAGGCCCTTCACATTCTGTGGAGACAAAGCCTAGATACTGGCGTTATTCCTGATATACTAAAAACAGCAGAGATAGCACCACTTCATAAAGGAGGAAATAAGGCAGAGGCAAAAAATTACAGACCGATAGCACTAACATCGCACATCATAAAAATTTTTGAGAGAGTGCTAAGAAGTAAGATCACAAAATACATGGAATCACAGCATCTCCATAACCCGGACAACATGGTTTCAGAACAGGGCGCTCTTGCCTGTCGCAGTTGCTGGACCACTATGATATGGCATTAGATGCTATGGAAGACAAACAAAACGCTGATGTAATTTACACAGATTTTGCAAAAGCTTTTGATAAATGTGACCATGGTGTTATTGCCCATAAAATGCGCTCAAAAGGAATTACCGGAAAAGTAGGCAGATGGATCTACAATTTCCTGACCAACAGAACCCAATGTGTAATAGTCAACAAAATAAAATCCAACCCGTCAACCGTTAAGAGCTCAGTCCCCCAGGGTACTGTGCTTGCTCCAGTACTTTTTCTCATCCTTATATCGGACATAGACAAGAACACAACCTATAGCACTGTATCATCCTTTGCAGATGACACTAGGATCTTCATGAGAGTAGGCAACATAGAGGACACGGCGAACCTCCAGTCAGATGTAGATCAGGTCTTTCTATGGGCTACAGAAAATAATATGGTGTTTAACGAAGACAAGTTCCAGCTCATGCGCTATGGAAAAAATGAAAATATAAAAACTGAAACCACGTACAAAACTCAGGCAAATCATAACATAGAACGAAAAGGCAATGTAAAGGATCTGGGTGTACTCATGTCGGAAGACCTTACCTTTAAAGAACACAATAAAGTAGCCGTCACAACTGCAAGAAAAATGACAGGTTGGATAACAAGAACTTTTCACACTAGAGATGCTATACCGATGATGACACTTTTCAAAACGCTTGTGCTCTCTAGAGTGGAGTACTGCTGCACAATGACAGCCCCTTTCACTGCGGGTGAAATTGCTGACCTGGAGAGCGTGCAGAGATCCTTTACTGCTAGAATCCACTCGGTAAAACATCTAAACTATTGGGACCGACTAAAGAGCCTAAATCTGTATTCCCTTGAGCGCAGGCGGGAGAGATACATAATAATTTACACGTGGAAAATATTAGAGGGGCTGGTCCCAAACCTGCACACAGAAATAACATCACATGAGACCAGAAGACATGGCAGGATGTGCAGAATACCCCCGTTGAAAAGCAGAGGTGCAACTGGTACTCTGAGAGAGAACTCTATCAACATCAGAGGCCCGAGACTGTTCAACACGCTTCCACTACACATAAGGGACATAACTGGCAAACCCCTCACAGTGTTCAAGAGAGAACTGGATAAGCACCTCCAAAGGATACCTGATCAACCAGGCTGTGACTCATACGTCAGGCTGCGAGCAGCCGCGTCCAACAGCCTGGTTGATCAGTCCAGCAACCAGGAGGCCTGGTCGATGACCGGGCCGCGGGGACGATAAGCCCCGGAAGCACCTCAAGGTATCAAGGTAAGGTTGCCTATTTCCCTATCCCAGGTTCTCCTATACAGAACAGGTTCTCAGGACCCTACCGTGTTAAGGAGTGCCGGAACAACTTCAACTACGTTCTCGAGACCCCCGATAGGCGGCGGAAGACCCAGCTGTGCCACATCAATTTACTCAAGCCCTACCATGGGGTTCCTCCCACTGTGTTAACCAATTTCACCTCATTTGCAGGTCCATACAGCCAGAGTGACACCTTCCCTGCTTCTCCTTCCGAAAGCACTGGCACTGAGACAGCGCTTTCTAATTCGGAAATCCTTACTGACCTTCACAATCATTTTCAGGACGATAATAGTGCTTCACTCATCAAACTCATCAGAGAACATCAGGAGTTGTTTCGAGATGATCCCCAAGAGTGTACTGTGATTCAGCACGACATCCAACTGCTACCTGACACGCAGCCGATTCGCCAACCGTTCTACCGAATCAGCCCTAGCAAAACGGAAGTCATGCGGGCTGAGGTACAGTATCTCTTGGACCATGGACTGGCTACCCCCTGTGAGTCCCCCTGGGCCTCACCATGCATCCTGGTACCCAAACCTCACGGCAAAATCCGTCTGTGCACGGATTATAGGAAGTTGAACCAGGTCACAGTGAAGGACGCCTACCCAATACCCAGGATAGACGACATACTGGATGCCATTGGTAATGCCCGCTGCCTGTCTCAGGTAGACTTACTCAAGGGCTACTACCAGGTGAGTTTAACGGAGCGACTAAGGTACTGTCCGCCTTTATAACCCCGTTCGGGCTTTTCAGGTACAATCGCCTTCCCTTTGGACTCTGCAATGCCCCGGCCACCTTTCAGAGAGCTGTCAACCGCGTCATCCAGGGCTTGGACAACACCTATGCCTATTTGGATGACATCGTGGTAGCATCCAACACCTGGAGCGAACACCTGCTCCAGCTACAACGATTGTTCTACAAGCTCCTGAAAGCCGGCCTCACCATCAATCTGGGCAAGTCCACCTTCGCGAAAGGTAAAGTGCGGTACCTGGGTCATGTTATAGGGAGTGGCAGCCTGGCTCCGTTAAATATCCACATTCAAGCAATCCAACAGTATCCACAGCCTACTACCAGGAAGCAGCTCCTGCGCTTCCTTGGTCTTGATTCCTATTACCGTAGGTTTGTGAAGAATTTTAGCACTGTCGCAACCCCATTAATCACCTTAACCAGTCCCAAGCAACGGTATAATTGGACCAGAGAGCAAACCATTGCATTCGAACAACTCAAATTCCTCCTCTGTTCTAATCCTATTCTCGCCTCACCAGATATCAAGAAGCCTTTCATCCTCCATGTCGACGCCAGTGGTACCGGCATCGGAAGTGTCTTAATGCAGCAGCGAGGCGAGGAGGTTCTACCTGTCAGCTACTACAGTTGCAAGTGGAAGCCTCATCAAAAAAATTACAGTACTATAGAGAAGGAACTCCTCTCCATCGTCCTGAGCTTACAACACTTTGCACCATATCTACACGGTGCTAGGTCCACTACCATCTATTCGGACCACAACCCTCTGAGATTCCTACATCAAGCCCAATTTAATAACCAACGTCTGCTGCGATGGGCTTTATATCTTCAAGGCTTCAATTTAAAGATCTGCTACATCAAGGGGCCTGATAACATCATCGCTGACGCCCTCTCCAGAGTGCATGAGGTAGAGGCAGCTCCACCTCTCACTCTACCTCCCGTGAACGTGACTCAACCAGAACCGCAGGCTTCGGGGGAGAGTTGTGACGATAATCTCTTATCTGAGATTTAGCCTGCTATTTCCTTACTTCATCACGTTCTCAACAATATGCAAGATACGTTTTATAGTGGCTTAACGTATATATCAAGACAGCCACACGCACCTGCAACTCCCTCCTTCCCCCCACTTCTGCACACCTGGTCGACCTGACAACTGCTGCTCCCAGCAAACTAGCGACTTGCGGCCGTCCTGCGTTCTCATTGGCCGCTACCCAACACACCACCCCCGCTCCACGCCAATCACAATCATCGCCAGTCATTGTTGGAGTCCCTTGCAGCTCTCTCAGCCAGAATATATCTCGTGCTCCTGCTGTGAACACCTAATTTGACCCACCTCGTGTGATCAAATAAGAGGTTTATAGCTAGCGCATATATTCCCAGCACCATTTATCTTTGTTAACGTAACCAGTTCCCCCCTTTTCAATTAGTTATAAATAATTTTATGTGTTTTTCTTTTACATTATTTTAAATGCCAAGGAATTGACTTTATTTTATTTTGTTTTCTAGATTAAGTAAAGTACTTTTTTTAAATTTTGTGTTTTCGTGCATCTTACCTTACCACAGATTATTAGACAAGCAGTCACTCTTTTTTTTCCTTTTTTTTATAACTTAAATGTATGTGGCCCAGCATTGACATCTGCTATTTGGAAGACTGCCGACCACCATTTCCAACACGTTACCGTCACAATATATATATATATATATATATATATATATATATATATATATATATATATATATATATATATATATATATATATATATAATATATAATATATATATATATATATATATATATTATATATATATATATATATATATATATATATATATATATATATATATATATATATATATATATATATATAATGTCGGGGTGTTCACGGTTCGTGTTAGTGAAAGGTTAAAGCAACGGTAGACTGGATCTCCTCTCGAGGTGGTTGCTCTGACAATAACCCTTACTCACCGTCGTTCTATGGGTCTTCCCTCGATCCTCTAGGCTCCACTGCACGCCCAGGAGAGTACCCCCAGTTGATTTCACAACCGGCCTTAAGTTGTGAAATGAGTGGAGACACTGATTATTCCCTGAATCTGTGGCCCGCCCCGGCACAGAACTATCACACAGCCTTCAAGGTCGCCAACTGGTGTTTTTAGGTGTCCAGTAACACAGCAGTGGTGAGGTGTAATTGTGGTAATTGTGCTAAGAGCAATTTCAAATAGTATGGTCTCAGTCAAGTAATTATTTCTGTCACTCTGTCTTACTTCCTTACACAGTCACAAGATCAATGGAGGGAATGATATCAAACACCAAAGAGTTTTGGTATTTTACTTAAAAGATAACGAGAAATATATATGCATCAAAAAACATATCAGGATCATTGTATAACAGCTGCTCAATCCGCAGCAAAATAATCTGGGCGCACCGATATGGCAACATCCGGCAGCCCCTCGCGTCACCTGTCAGATATCAGCTGATCGGGGCCCTCGCGACCGTGAGAAAGTCTAGTACTTGTTTTCTAATTCTGTCACGATCCCCGTTTATTTAACTTTTCGCAAAACACTGTATTTAACATTCACATGACATACTTATGATTCCACTGGATTGCAATACACCACTTCACTGGCCTCACGATCAATATCTTATTCACACTGCACTCACAGTGACTTTTCACCATACCAAAAGATTACTCTATTCTTAATAATATTTACTGTGAATGCACTCGCTTGATCACTGAACTTATCTTTAAATCTATACTTCCTCTTAAAGATTTATCACTGGCAATCACTTCACGTATATGATATTATTCAGTACACTGGCATATGCATTGATAAATCTGGATCAAAACACAGGCATATATATATATAAATCATGGAGATCAATACACAGGCATTTATATCAATAAATTCTAGGCTCATAGCCTAACACCAAATCTGGTTTACTACTAATATATATAATAATAATAATCACAGGAAATGAATAATAGTCACAGTAAATTCCTTAATGAATCCTGGTGCTTGCACACACCCACACATAGATATATATGTAAACTGATACTGTGAGTACTCTGGGTAGCCTCACCACACACTGTGCTCTCTGTGACTTAGACTCAGGTGAGACTTGCTCACGACATATAAAATATTCTGACAAGTATCTATAGCTAACTAAAGGGGAAATGGGAGGGTAACTGTAAACACCTACTTCACCTATCCTTGGATGACAGTTGGGTTGTAGCTCCTGGTCCAGGCTCTCGCCTCGTACACCCTCCAGAAACACAAGCCAACGCTTTAGGATTTTCGCGTCTCGCCGCTTTCTGTACACCGCAGGTCCGTGCTTCTCCTCCAGTTCATTGCAGGGTCGAAGTCGGTCTCCTGGCCGTCAACTTTCCTCCCAACTACGGCAGCCAGCCTACGTCTCGGCGGTCGTCGTACGTTTCCCAATTAGTCCTTGTCACTGTACTCCCAGAGGAACTGCCTCTCACCACTACGAAGTCACTGTGAAGTTATCAGCCATCCCAGACAATACTGCTTAAGCTCCACACGCACAGCACCCGACTTCAGAGCACTTGAAGCTCACTTCACTGTCAATTCCCTCGTCGTCTAGGTATGTCACTAGGTATTTGGGAAGACTTCTCGACGTGCTTGCATCCAACTGTTGACTCGTAGGGTTCCACGTAGATAGGGTTACTGTCAAACTTGACAGGACCGTCGATCACACGTTCAACCTGGTTGACAAGGCAGTCAACCCGGTTCACTCATGGCAGAATGGCCCAGCCACTAAACTGTCTCCTATTCTGGTGAACCGTCAAAGACGTTGCACGCGTCAGTGCCTGGCCCAATTCTTGCAACGCACCTGTCCCTGAGCACTTGTTGCTCAATATTCTGTCAATTCCTTAACTGAGCCACATCTGGGTTGCAGGAAGACCTCACAGAGTGCGCGGTAACAACAGGAGACGCTTATTATCCACCGGAGCCCGGTAATCCGTCACTCAGACAGGATGACCGGTCGCACGTCCTGCCTCTCGGACGCGTTGTGTGAGACTGATGGCACGAAAGCGCCGCTACGGCTCGACTCCCCCTGCCTATGTGACATCACATTTCCAAAGTAGGTTTTCATTGGCTCCCAGTGCCACGTCGCTGACGGTGACCAATCTGGCGACACTGACGTCACACAGTTTTGGCGGGAGAACAGACTCGCCAGCTCCATTTTGGCTCCCTAAAGGGCCTATCCCACAGGCCAAAATTTTCTTCTTTCATAAATTTCTCTGCTCAGCGAGAATACTGTTCTCTCCCACATATGTTCAACTGATGCCTGCAATGTAGAGAACGCTCGGGAATAGTGGACATGACTCTTACAGCAGGCGTGGGAGAATTAGAAGGGGGGGAACACTGTCACAATATATATATATATATATATATATATATATATATATATATATATATATATATATATATATATATATATTGTGACGGTAAAGTAGTGGAGTATGGTGATCGGCAGTCTTCCACTGGCAGATGTTAAGGCCGGGCCACATATAAATATCACAAAGAAAAAAAAAGAAAAAAAAATGACTGCGTGTTTGATAATCTGTGGTAAGGTAAGGGAAGAGACATAAAACACAATAATAAACAATGCTCTTTAATAACACTAAAAAAAAATTGAAATAAAGGCAAAAATCTTGGCTTAATGGTTCAGAACAACAAGTGGAAAAATAACTGAACATAAAACTGGATTACGTTAAAGGGAGGAGAAGTGACATACAATAACAAGCAAAATAATATTAGTGCTGGGTATATATGCGCTAGCTATAAACCTCTATTTCATCACACGAGGTGAGTCAACTTAGGTGTTCATAGCATGAGAGCACTAGATATTCTGGTGAGAGAATGGCTGGACGGTCCTGACAATGGCTTGCGAGGAATGTGATTGGCGTGGAGCTGGAGTGGTGTGTTGTTGAACGGCCAATGAGAACGCAGGGCGTCCAGTAACAAGCAGTTTGTCTGGGACTGTAGCCGTCGGCGAAGAAGTGGGGGGGAGGAGGGAGTTGCAGGTGCGTGTGGCTGTCTTGATATATACGTTAAGCCACTATAAAACGTTTCTTGCATATTGTTGAGAACGTGACGATGGGAAGATATAGCAGGCTAAATCTCTGGGAAGAGATTATCGTCACAACTCTCCCCCGAAGCCTGCGGTTCTGGTGGAGTCACATTCACGGGAGGTAGAGTGGGAGGTGGAGCTGCCTCTACCTCATGCACTCTGGAGAGGGCGTCAGCGATGATGTTATCAGGCCCCTTGATGTAGCAGATCTTTAAATTGAAGCCTTGAAGATATAAAGCCCATCGCAGCAGACGTTGGTTATTAAATTGGGCTTGATGTAGGAATCTCAGAGGGTTGTGGTCCGATTAGATGGTAGTGGACCTAGCACCGTGCAGATATGGTGCAAAGTGTTGTAAGCTCAGGACGATGGAGAGCAGTTCCTTCTCTATAGCACTATAGTTTTTCTGATGAGGCTTCAACTTGCAACTGTAGTAGCTGACAGGTAGAACCTCCTCGCCTCGCTGCTGCATTAAGACACTTCCGATGCCGGTACCACTGGCGTCGACATGGAGGATGAAAGGCTTCTTGATATCTGGTGAGGCGAGAATAGGATTAGAACAGAGGAGGAATTTGAGTTGTTCGAAGGCAACGGTTTGCTCCCTGGTCCAATTATACCGTTGCTTGGGACTGGTTAAAGTGATTAAGGGGGTTGCAACAGTGCTAAAGTTCTTCACAAACCTACGGTACTAGGAAGCAAGACCAAGGAAGCGCAGGAGCTGCTTCCTGGTAGTAGGCTGTGGATACTGTTGGATTGCTTGAATGTGGATATTTAACGGAGCCAGGCTGCCACTCCCTATAACATGACCCAGGTACCGCACTTTACCTTTCGCGAAGGTGGACTTTCCCAGATTGATGGTGAGGCCGGCTTTCAGGAGCTTGTAGAACAATCGTTGTAGCTGGAGCAGGTGTTCGCTCCAGGTGTTGGATGCTACAACGATATCATCCAAATAGGCGTAGGTGTTGTCCAAGCCCTGGATGACGCAGTTGACAGCTCTCTGAAAGGTGGCCGGGGCATTGCAGAGTCCAAAGGGAAGGCGGTTGTACCTGAAAAGCCCGAAAGGGCTTATAAAGGCAGACAGTTCTTTAGCTCGCTCCGTTAAGCTCACCTGGTAATAGCCCTTGAGTAAGTCTACCTGAGACAGGTAGCTGGCATTACCAATGGTATCAAGTATGTCGTCTATCCTAGGTATTGGGTAGGCATCCTTCACGGTGACACTGTTCAACTTCCTATAATCCGTGCAAAGACGGATTTTGCCGTGAGGTTTGGGTACCAGGATGCATGGTGAGGCCCAGGGGGACTCACAGGGGTAGCCAGTCCATGGTCCAAGAGATACTGTACCTCAGCACGCATGACTTCCGTTTTGCTAGGGCTGATTCTGTAGAACGGTTGGCGAATCGGCTGGGTGTCAGGTAGCAGTTGGATGTCGTGCTGAGTCACAGTACACTCTTGGGGATCATCTCGAAACAACTCCTGATGTTCTCTGATGAGTGAAGCACTATTATCGTCCTGAAAATGATTGTGAAGGTCAGTAAGGATTTCCGAAATAGAAAGCGCTGACTCAGTGTCAGTGTTTTCGGAAGGAGAAGCAGGGAAGGTCTCACTGTGGCTATATGGTCCTGTAAATGTAGAATAGGTGGTTAGCACAGTGGGAGGAACACCCTGGTAAAGTTTAAGCAGGTTAATGTGGCACAGCTGGGTCTTCCGCCGCCTATCGGGGGTCTCGAGAACATAGTTGAAGTTGTTCCGGCACTCCTTAACACGGTAGGGTCCTGAGAACCTGTTCTGTAAAGGAGAACCTGGGATAGGGAAATAGGCAAGACTAAGTCTCCTGGTTTAAACTTCCTTACTTGGCAGTGCTGGTCGTAACGAGTCTTCATCCTCTCTTGGGCTTTCTGTAGGTTGTTGCTGGCAAAGGAATGGACCCTCTCTAGAATGTGTCGGAGGTTTTGAAGATACTGGGGCACATTCTGATGCTCACTGAAGGTGGCATCACGTAGAGAATCCTTGAAAGCCTTGAGAGGTGTACGGCACTTACGTCCGTAGAGCATCTCATAAGGAGATACTCCTAGTGACTCGTTGGGAAGACTTCTGAAAATGCACATAATGAGATCAAGTTGCCTATCCCAATCCTTTGAGGTCTCATTGCAAAACTTTTTTAAGAGTGCCTTGATAGTCTGATGACTACGCTCGAGAGAACCCTGTGAAGCAGGATGATAGGGGCTGGACAGTACCTGTTTGATGTTGAACTCCTCCAGAGTCCGTTTGAAGAGATCACTGGTGAAGTTGGTGCCACAGTCGCTCTGAATCTCCCTCGGAAATCCATACTGGGTGAAGATTTTCAATAATTCTTCACCACTGTAGCAGCCGTAATGTTTTTCACTGGAACTGCTATGGGGAATCTGGTGGTAGGACACAGGATAGTTAAGATATAGGCGTTGCCTGCACTGGTCCGAGGCAAAGGACCACACAGTCAATAATAAGTTGTGGAACGGTTCCTCAGGCACCTGGATGGGTATCAGTGGTGCTCTGGGAATGGAAACGTTCGGTTTCCCGGCTAACTGACACACGTGGCACAGTTTGACATGTTCTTTACATCGTTAACCATACCTGGCCAGTAGTAGTCTTGTCGAATTCCATGGTAAGTCTTGTTGAACCCGTAGTGTGACAATGCTCCGTGGGCCAGGTGTAGAATCGTGGGCCGCAGGCTGGTAGGAATCACTAGTTGTTCAACGTCTGCCCAATCGTCCTCGTCCTTCAGTTTACTGGGTCTATACCTGCGATAGAGTAATTCGTTCTCCATAAAGAACCCAGGAACACTGTCGGATTGGGTTTCAGCCTGAAAGAATAATGGTGTCAAGGTAAGATCATCTCTCTGTAACTTACGGAACTCCAAAGCGGTCAGATTAGGGGGTAGTTTCGAAGGGTCCTGAGGGACAGCGGTAGCAGTAGAGTCAGCTGGCTGTGGTCGTGCAGCTTGAGCACGGGTGGTCACCATAACAGGAGGAGAACCTTCATCACTCTCTTGAACCTTTGCTGGAACATGCTCAAAAATCGGGTTATCCAACACAGAGTTGCCACCTGGGATATGTCCTTGACGATCAGGTTGTTTGGTTGTTGGTCTTCTGCCAAGTCGTTGCCCAGGAGAAGTTGCACTCCAGGCATGGGAAAAGGCTTTTCCCTGACGGCGACTTGGACTTCACCGGTCACGAAGGGACAATCTAGGTAAACTCTGGCAAGAGGATAAGGAGTAGTAGCAGTAAGGTCAGTGATGAATACAGTCTCTCCTGTGTAGGCGACGTTGGGCACAGCTGATTTCAAGACGATCGATTGTAGAGCCGCTGTGTCCCGCAGGATCTTAAGTCCAAAACGTCCCTCTGAATCTGAACCGTGGGTAGTGATAGTTCCTGGATATAGATGCTTGCTAAAGAGAGAGAGATCATTAGCATGAACACCAACATTCATTACAGGCTTACCGGACTTAGGGTGAGTAGGTTTGGGCTTAGGAGGTTCTATGTTACCTTTAGATTGGGACTTACCACATTTTCTATGGTATGTCCATAGAGTCGACAATACCTGCAGTACAGTTGAGAGGTACCTTGATCTGGGCTCGCTTTCTCGTAACTGTACCAAGACTTCTTACTGGTAGGTTCTGGTGTCAGCCGGTGGATGAGGCTGTAAGTGTCAGCTGACTTCGCGCACTTCACCAAATCGGTCTCTTCTTTGTCTGCTAAGTATAGGCGGACAGGAGGAGGTACACGTCTCAAAAATTCTTCAACCAGTATGAGGTTGACAAGCTCTGGAAAAGTAGAGACATGTGCTGCCTCCAGCCATTTCATGAAATATCTCCGTTTGGTGTTAGCAAATTCTAAGAAGGTGGTGGTACTTGCCTTGACGTAGTCACGGAACTTTCGTCGATAGCTTTCGGTGGAGAGAAGGTAGGCGTCCAACACAGCTTGCTTCAAGGTGGTGTAGTCGTTTTGATGCCAAAGTGCTGAGTGTGACGGCTGCTCTACCTGTTAAATGTACTCGGAGAAGGGTAGCCCATTGGTCGTCAGGCCAACTAAGTTGATTAGCAAGGGTCTCAAAAGTTGTGAAGAACACATCAACCTCCGTTTCTATGAACGGGGGCATTAACTTACTTGCATGGGAGACATTGAAACTGGGAGGAAGACTAGCTGCAGCTTGCTGGAGTTGAGCTTGGTGTGCAGCGTCCCTCGTGAGTTCTCGGTCACGACATTCTAGAACTGTTTCTGCCTGCCGTTTGTCGTGTTCACGTTGTATCTCGAGTCGCTCTTTGTATAAGGCAACTCACGTTCCCTTTGAGCGGATTTCTCTTTTCTTGTTCTTCCCCTTCTGGTTGCAGCTTCACGCTCTTGTTCTCCCTTTCTTGCTTCACGCTCTTGTTCCTCTTTCTGATGTCAGCTTCACGCTCTCTGATTGCAGCTGCTTCCTGTTGTTGCTCCCGCTCGATCTTAGCAAGTTCTAGCTTGAGCTTTATTGCTGTCAAATCATGCTTTTCTGAAATGGTATGTTGTTCGTGAGTATTAGAATCTATAATACCTTCATCCAAAGATAATCTAAAATTATATTATGTATGGCATACTTGTTGGCGCCAGGTGGAACTTCCAATTGATACTCATGTGCAAGAGTTATCAATTCGACCCTTTAGCATGACGCAATTTCTCTATTTCACCTTCTGGATCTGCCTTAAAGTTGTTTGGATACGAAACATGGTAAATAAATGAGACACGAATATACTGTGAGAATATGGTGAATGTCAGAAACAGGAAACGTGGCAACTGATACCTATCCTGTGGGGAATTATTAATAATTAAAGTTAATTCAAGATGGTAAATGATTAAGGTCGCAGGAAATCTTGTACCTGGTACTCACTGTGGGAGGATAAAGGCAAGAAAATCCTACTAATTAGTGAAACTGAGTTTAAAAGACAAGTGACACTAAATGGCTTCAAAATAAATGAGGTAGTCCAAAATGTAGTCATACCTTGCCAAGTCACTATAGAACATAAGCAAAGGTACCCACTGAAATTGAATATGGTATTTACAGAATTAGCGAACTTCGTGCTCAAAGAAAGAAAGCTAATTCCCTACCTTGAGTAAATACCATCAATTCTGACCAACGAGTAGGGGTGCGAGTGTCAACTGGTGACGAGAACTATCGGCGAGGTCCCAACTCGCCAATAATATCCGTGCTAGAGGATCTTTGGCCCTCTTTTTCCTCCTAGAGG
>WNGS01082806.1:0-13912 GCA_020271785.1 Procambarus virginalis
AGACTGTTGGAGATCAGGCGTTGAAGTTTGTTGTGTAGTGTGGAGGAGTGGTGGGAAGAGGAGACGTGAGCAGAGTCAAATGCAATTGGAAAAATGATATTGCATAGATCACTGGGAAGAGAAGAGGACAGAAAGCGTTGCTGTTGACGAACAGCAAGAAAAGCCTCGTCAACTTGCAAGGAGGTGGCATGAATAAGTTCTGAAGAAGAAGGCGGACATGTTCAGGGAAAGGAGATCCCGAAGTGTTGAACTGGAGACAGTGAGATAAAGAAAGAGGGAGAACTTGCTCAGCAAGACAATCTTTACGAAATCTGAGCTGATTCTTTCGACGCTTGGCGGCAAGAAGGGAAGATTCAAAGGCGCGAAAAGGCCGTTTGAAGGAAGGTAGAGCATCGAAGAAATTAAACAGAGTAAGACGCTTTCGTGTGGTATCCATATGCAGGCGAAGAGTCACAATAACGTGGCTGAAGTATGTTGACCAGACCACACACTAGAAGTTGAAGGGACGACGACGTTTCGGTCCGTAATGGACCATTCTCAAGTCGCTTGTGATGAGGAGGTAGAGAACGGGAAATAAATAGGCCAGCGAGAGGTGAGGAGGAAAGTAAGGTGTAGAGAATAGCAATAATAATGAGAACTGCAGAAGGCCTATTGGCCCATACGAGGCAGCTCCCATTATAACCACTGAAGGAAAGGTAATAGGAATAAGCAGAGGATAGCAAGGGACTGTAGGAGAAGACAATGAACAGAAAAAGGGGAGACGAGAGAAAAAAAAGAAAGAGAAAGAAAGATAAATGGAAGGGGTAAGCTTATGTTGTCACGTTTGTTAGAAGATTAGAGCATTTGAGTATGTACTGTGAAAGGGAAGAGTCCGCAGCAACAAAGCCAGGACACAAGTTCATGTTGGGTACATTGTGTATAAGAGCCGACTGAAGGGACGACGAAACGTCGTCGTCCCTTCAACTTCTAGTGTGTGGTCTGGTCAATATATATTATATATATATATATATATATATATATATATATATATATATATATATATACATATATATATATATATATATATATATATATATATATATATATATATATATATATACATATATATATATATATATATATATATATCGATATATATATATATGTATATATATATATATATATATATATATATATATATATATATATATATATATATATATTCTATATATATATATATATATATATATATATATATATATATATATATATATATATATATATATATATATATGTCGTACCTAGTAGCCAGAACGGCACTTCTCAGCCTAGCCCTATGCAAGGCCCGATTTGCCTAATAAGCCAAGTTTTTATGAATAATATATTTTCTCTAATTTTTTCTTATGAAATGAAAACGCTACCCATTTCATTATGTTTGAGATCAATTTTGTTTTATTGGAGTTAAAATTAACGTAGTTATATGACCGAACCTAACCACCCTACCTAACCTAACCTAACCTATCTTTATAGGTTAGGTTTGGTTAGGTAGCCGAAAAAGTTAGGTTAGGTAAGGTTAGGTAGGTTAGGTAGTCGAAAAACAATTATTTCATGAAAACTTGGCTTATTAGGCAAATCGGGCCTTGCATAGTAGGCTGAGAAGTGCGTTCTGGCTACTAGGTACGACATATATATATATATATATATATATATATATATATATATATAATATATATATATATATATCTATATATATAATATATATATATATATATATTCTATATATATATATATATATATATATATATATATATATATATAATATATATATATATATATATAATATATATATATATATATATATATATATATATATATATACATATATATATATATATATTATATATATATATATATAATATATATATATGCAAACAAGCCTGAATGGTCCCCAGGACTAGATATAACTGAAAACTCACACCCCAGAAGTGACTCGAACCCATACTGCCAGGAGCAACGCAACTGGTATGTACAGGGACGCCTTAATCCGCTTGACCATCACGACCGGACATAAGGAAGTGACAGCCGAAGCTATATGAACCACTTCCCTGCCGGCACTCGGATGGTAGTCTTGGGCATAGCATTTTATCAAATCACCTCATTTTTTGGGGCAACACGTGTGGAACACAAACGCAAACAAGCCTGAATGGTCCCCAGGACTAGATACAACTGAAAACTCACACCCCAGAAGTGACTCGAACCCATACTGCCAGGAGCAACGCAACTGGTCCTGTACATACCAGTTGCGTTTCTCCTGGCAGTATGGGTTCGAGTCACTTCTGGGGTGTGAGTTTTCAGTTGTATCTATTCCTGTAGACCATTCAGGCCTGTTTGCATTTGTGTTCCTCTCGTGTTGCCCCCAAAAATGAGGTGATTTGATAAAAGTCTGTGCCCAAGATTACCATCCGAGTGCCGGTGGGGAAGTGATTCATATAGCTTCGGCTATCACTTCCTTATGTCCGGTCGTGATGGTAAAGCGGATTAAGGCGTCCCTGTACAAACCAGTTGCGTTGCTCCTGGCAGTATGGGATCGAGTCACTTCTGGGGTGTGAGTTTTCAGTGATATATATATATATATATATATATATATATATATATATATATATATATATATATATATATATATATATATATATATATATATATATATATATATATCGCATATAGCCCTGGGGACCATTCAGGCTTGTTTGCATTTGTATTCCTCACGTGTGCCCCAAAGAATGAGGTGATTTGATAAAATGCTATGCCCAAGATAACCATCCAGGTGCCGGTGAGGAAGTGGTTCAAATAGCTTAGGCTATCACTTCCTTTTGTCCGGTCGTGATGGTCAAGCGGATTAAGGCATCCTGTAGTTACCAGTTGCGTTGCTCCTTGGAGTATGGGATCGAGTCACTTCTGGGGTGTGAGTTTTCATTCGCATGTAGTCCTGGGGACCATTCAGGCTTGTTCGCATTTGTGTTCCTCATGTGTGCCCCAAAGAATGAGGTGATTTGATAAAATGCTATGCCCAAGATAACCATCCAGGTGCCGGCGGGGAAGTGGTTCAAATAGCTTAGGCTATCACTTCCTTTTGTGCGGTCATGATGGTCAAGCGGATTAAGGCGTCCTGTAGTTGCCAGTTGCGTTGCTCCTTGGAGTATGGGATCGAGTCACTTCTGGGGCGTGAGTTTTCATTCGCATATAGTCCTGGGGACCATTCAGGCTTGTTTGCATATATATATATGTATATATATATAAATATATATATGGTTTGGGGTGAGGTGAGAACAAACACAGAACACGAAACAATGGGTATAAGCTAAAGGGAAGAATAGATCTGTAACTGCAGAAGGCCTATTGGCCCATATTTCTTGATGTTTCTATATTGGAGCGGAGTCTTGAAGTGGGTAGAATATAGTTGTGCGTTAATTGGCTGTTGATTGCTGGTGTTGACTTCTTGATGTGTAGTGCCTCGCAGATGTCAAGCCGCCTGTTGTCGCTGTATCTATCAATGATTTCTGTGTTGTTTGTTAACAAACAACACAGAAATCATTGATAGATACAGCGACAACAGGCGGCTTGACATCTGCGAGGCACTACACATCAAGAAGTCAACACCAGCAATCAACAGCCAATTAACGCACAACTATATTCTACCCACTTCAAGACTCCGCTCCAATATAGAAACATCAAGAAATATGGGCCAATAGGCCTTCTGCAGTTACAGATCTATTCTTCCTTTAGCTTATACCCATTGTTTCGTGTTCTGTGTTTGTTCTCACCTCACCCCAAACCATTGTAACATGTCACCTCACCCAAATGCAGGTATAAATATATATATATATATATATATATATATATATATATATATATATATATATATATATATATATATATATATATATATATATATATATATATATATATATATATATGAGAAGAGACCCTCAAGACTCTAACACGACCATGCTCCCAAGCCCTGTACGGTTGCTCTCATATTTTCTCTGCTGATTCAGACAACTTCGTGAAGCGTCTGCCACATGTACATTGGCAACGTACGCATTGCAGTCGGGAAAGCAAAATAGAAAACCCCCACATAAAGTCGGACAGGAAAGGGCCGTTCAAGAGTGATTATACTCCGTACTGGTGTGAGGGTTTTGTGTTGATTACATTTCTTGTATGCAAATGTCATGTCATTGCCCCATATCCACATGTGAAGTCCATTTCAGGAGATCCAGTTCCGGTAATCATGTTACGGTAGTGTAAGGTATTGCAACATCAGGGTTTTCCTGGCATAGGATATTGTAATGTGACACCAGTGTGTGATTTTATTCAGTGTTGTGTTTTCCTAGGTGGTGACAAATGTAATTTTATATATATACGTGGCTGACCTGTTTAACGTATTTTGGTGGAATTGTGGTGAAGAGTGATTGACGCCGCTGTCAGGAGTGACAGCTCTGTAGAGTAGCGTAAAATTCATGGGAGTAATTATCGATCCGTGGGATCACTATTTACTTGCCCAAGTTGATTAGGAGATTATTATCTCCTTAGTTTTCCACATAGCATTTAATAGCAGAGAGCTACAGGTGAGGTCAGTGGGTATGATATATAATTTTAGTGTTACGAATCCGAGTGTGTTATTACAGTGGTTTCAGTAATTGTCATCGCAAGTGAGTTACAATAGGTAGGGCCGTGATCCTAATTCAGTTCAACAGATCACCAATTATTGTGTTATTGAGTCTCGTCGTGGACGTGGTGGTGAGCAGACGTGTTTTGGTTCGCTCTGCTACTAGCGTCTGGTGTGGTGGAAGTGTTTGTCGTCGTTGGGAGCCGGCGTGTTGCCGGTTGGCCGGTTACCGTCGCGCTGAGGGTGGTATAGTGCCGTAATGGGCTCCTACACACCTCCACTCAAGCGGAAGGAGTCCATAGGGCTCAAGTTTAGTTGTCATGTTGATACCGACCTTGTATCCACGACGATCTTCGATGTGTTACAGATCAAGGCGGAAGAAATATTTGGTTACCAAACATTGCCAGGGAACAGAGTGGTGTTGAAATTTGCAAACAATGTAGCGTTTTCAGAGTTTCTCGGGAAGTATGATGATGAAATTATACGTTTACCTAATGGGAAAGGATCAGTAGAAGTGATTAATTTGAGCAAATCATTTACATACGTTTCTGTGCGGGATGCGCCATTTGAAATGTTGAATGGAACTATTATCCGCATACTGCAACATTATGGGAAAGTGGACAATGTTCGCTTCAATAAGTATACTTATGGTCCGGGGAAAGGGTGTTTTAATGGAACAAGAACAGCCAAGCTGGAACTTCATCGCAATATTCCTTCATCAATGTCGGTAGATGGTCATTATATTAAGTTTCTATACCATGGCCAGCTGCAAACTTGTTTTAGGTGTGAGCGTACTGGTCACATGGCTGCTGCCTGCCAGGTGGGGGCTTCAGAACGAATCAACATTTTTCGTGAAAATGACTTTCCGCCATTAATAGAGGACAGTGTATCAGGTAATGAACCCGCTGTTGTCCATACTGCCGTGCCAGGTGAGGTAGACGGAGTGACCCACACCTCTGTAAGTGAAACGTCTGTGGGAGTGAATCCCAGTGCAACTGCGGCCTGTGCAGGTGACTTAGGTCAGGATGATAAAGGTAATGCAGAACCGGAATGTGCAGACGACACTGCTCAGGACGTTTTATCTGCTCTCGTTCAACCTGGTGAGGGTGAGGTCCGTCTGGACAATATACGTGTGGACGCCCATGACATAGGCGCTGACGCTGCGCTGAGCAGCGATGACAACGGCGGCGCTGACCTTGGTGAGGTGACGATGGAAAAAGTAACTGGTTGTCAACTGGATGTGGAGGATGACTCCATGGTGGATAGTGATGTCGAACTGCCTGTGACGAAGGCAACTCCACCCTCTTCAGTATGGTCTGATAGCAAGGGTAAGGGTGGTGTGAAGGCTGGTTCTGCACCCAGTCATGTGAAGAAACGTAGGAGAACATCAACTCGGAGTATTGAGCAGGTTGTTACCGTTGACGTTCACCGTGACCAAGGCCAGGAAGAGTCACCGACACGTAGCGAGGGCACAGTACGAACAGTGCGAACAGTGATAAGGTATGGTGGGATCTTGTGGAACATAAACAGAGTCGTGACGCGGGTGCAAATATTAAACTTAGACTTCGGAAAGGACACTAAGTTAGTGTCAAGTGAGGTTTCGATGGATAAAGGGTAATTTTTGGTTTCTCTCATATAACATTCGGGAAGCCTGTTAACTTTCATTGTGCTACTTTGAACGTTAATGGGCTCAATTGTCGAAATAATCAGTTGCAGCTGTTATCGTTGTTTAGCTCATGCTCGGTGATGTTTTGGAAAATTTGTTTCCTGAGAATTATATAAAATATATGTAAATGTCATACTTTCCCCTGTATTTTAATGTAAATTTATTATCCAAGTTTTGTAAATAGTTTAACGGAAATTAAGTGTAACATTCAGGGGTTTTTACAGATCATATTCTGTACTTTTGGGAAACTTGTTCACTATGCATTGCAATGTCAACTTGTCTTGTAAAACTTTTATATACTTTAATTTATGTTGTATTTCTTAAATAAAGATAAAAAAAAAAATTATTGTGTTATTTTGCCGTGGATGAACTCATCAGTGGGACGAGTACTTGGTGGTAATATTCTGTATATTTGGTTGTCATCGAGGTCCAGTATTCAGTGAGCGTTGATTGAGAGGGTAAGTAACGTAATTCACCAAGGGAACTACCATTGCTTGTAGAGGAATTGTTCACAAGATAATTTGAGTTAAAGAACGATACATTTTTGGTTAATTATCTTTCAAGGGACAGCCGATTGGGCGGTCAAGGGATTGGGGCCATTCAGTCACTTCATGCGAAGTTACACGGTGGTGTAGGAAATCCAGTAGGGCTGAAAGCTTGCATTAAGTAACCGTCTGTTACAAATTATCTGTCAGTCGGACAGGTAATTAAGGGTTCATGGAAGTCAAGGAAGTTAACTCCGATCAGGGTTTGATCGACTCACACGAAAGTTACATTGTTTGCATTAACGTAACGTCTGTTATTAAATATCTGTCAGTTGGACAGGTAATTTGATTGACTCTTGGAAGAGTAGAGTCATTGTTAAGTAACGTAGACGTGGTGATTAGTTATTGGTCCCTGGGATAGTTAACAGGTCACCTGGGTTAATAGGGGGTAAGAAGTGCCCCAGAGGGAATTCACTTCGTTGATGTTGTAACTGTTGAGCCAGTGTTGAGGGTAACGTATTCGTGCATAATTAATTATCGATCCGTAGCATAGAAACTCAAGGCAGTTAAGGGTGACTGCCGTCCTAGCATTTTGGACGTAGAATTGTAGTAAACTATCAAGTGGGCGATAGAATCCGATAACGTAACTTTTTTTTTTTTGATGTTTACATGCAAGCATGCTTATAAATACAATAAAACAAACCAAAAAACACAGACAGAACAAAGAAAGCATACATGTACAAAAAACATAAAGGACATAAGTACATAAACACCAGAAACACCAGAAAAAAAACGCCGACCGGAAGGGCCGACCACAAAACAACAAAATTTACAAAAACAATGTCAACAATAAGGACAAAAACAAAATTCAAATAATGAAGACAAACACAGCGGAATACAACACAGAAGTGACACTTAAACAGTAAAAAACAGAACAAGGCTACCAGCACCGTAAACACACACGGAGAGGCACCAACACGAACAAAAAACAATAATAAGAACCATAACAATAATAACAATAATAAGAACCATAACAATAATAACAATAATAATAAGACAGGAAAAGAAAATTACAACAAAACATACACGCCAAAAGCCTGAAGGGCACTCAGCACTACACAAACAAGCGCACAACAACATCATGAACCACAAAACATAATAAAGGAACATACCATCCACAACCAGACACACACACACACAACACACACGCACACTGCACACACCGCACACAAAGAAACCCACAACCACAAACCGGAGCACGCAGGGACCGGTAAACAAACCCTCCCCACTCATACACCCGACCCACACCACACAACCATGCACACTAATGGCAATAACCCACAACCTAGAATACATAAAGGAAGCATGGGTCAAGCAAAAAACCAAACCCCTCGGGAGAAAGAACTTAACAGGGATACATTCTTTTATAGCCCTCCCAAATCAGTTACTCCTTCTCGGTGGGGCGACGACCCCCAGCTGCCGCGGACCCGGCATAAACTCTGGAATCTCCAGATCAGGCGGATACTGATACCTCCGAAGGTCAAAGGCAGTCGCATAACGAGGCTGGGGATCACAAGCCACGCCCTCCGACGTAGCAGACGACACCGATGAAGCGTACGAGGGCCGCCGAGACGGCCGCGTTGCCGGACGCACAGGAGCAGGGGACAAACGACAAGAAGGCAATGCCTCCACCGAGACCGCAGGAAACACTGAAGATACGGCCGCAGAAGGAAGAGGCGGCGAAACCGCAGTCGAGGAACCGGGGACCGAGGCAAGAGGCACAGAATCTCCAGAGCGAGCAGTCTTTTTCAACAGCAGCACAAGGCCACCCCGCTCACCACGGACCTCAGCAGGGGGCACCACCCCCCACGAAGAACCGGAGCCATCCGAGGCCGGCGAAGCACCCGAAGCAGGAACCGCAGCCACTAGATCGGAAGTGGAGGCCGAAAGACCGTCACAGGCATCCTCTGGCAAATGCACCTCCACCGCCACCGTAGTACGCAATGCAGCCGTAGCCACCCCGCTGTCGCCTGCAGACTCACAAGCGCCGAATTCGCCAACGTCCGCCCATGCAGACGACGAACGCGGGAACGCTTAGGCACGGGCCGCACATCATCAGACCCGGAGGCCAACTCAGACACATGCTCAATACAAGCCGGGCGAACCGACGCACGCCGCAGTACTGCAGCATCCTCACCACATGGGGCACCAGGCCAGACACATGGGGAAACGCCGGAACCACCCCAGCACCAGCACAGCCGGAACAGACGGCGAGGGTGCAGGGACAGGGTCAGATGCAGCAGAGGAAGACGGGGGATTCGAGCAGAGTGTCGGCCGAAGAATCCCAGAGACACTAGGCGGAGCAGGATGAGCACCAGGCGATGACACAACCTCCGGAGGAGAAGCCACCACCACAGGGGGCGCATCAGGCGACACAGGGGGCATATCCGCGGCCGGAGAGTCGTCCATAGCCACAGAAACCTCCTCCACAGGAAGCGGCGGAAAATCCTCCTCACTGAAGAGGTTCACAGGCGCAGAGGCCGGCGCAGAACAGTCAGCAGCCTGATGGCCCAACAGGCCACAACGATAACACGTCCGAGCTGGCGGGCGTAAAACACACGGACTGTGTACCCCATCAGACGCACAGAGGACGGAATATCCTCCCGGAGCCTCATGCCCAGGGTGCGAATGTTTGTCCTTACACTCTTAAGTGGGCTCGAAGATACCACATTCACCCGCACACTCATTACGGCGCCAAAACGGCCGAAGTACCGCCGGAGCAGACCCTCCGGAAACTCCAATGGAGCCCCATGCACGCTGACGTAGGTGAGGGCACCACTCCGATCAGAGATTGAAACAGTGCCCGCACCATCCTGCAGAGGTAATGTCCGCCCCTCGTAACGACGGAGAAAGTCGCGGTATGCCAACTCCTCTGTGAACTTGATTATCACACGACGGGCCGTCACCAGCTCGACGCCGTAAATGTCCATCACAGGAATGTTCAGCTGTTCACAAACCCGCGCGATCTCCGGGTATCCAGCCCTGCCGGAAAATTCCAAGCCCACAGACTGAGCCCGCAGTATTGGTGGGAGGGGGACCCCCATCGTGAAGTCCACGTCAGCAGAGGCGAGCAGAGACACACGCCCTCAAACGGCCAAAACTGGCAACAACACCAAAACTGCCGGAGCGAGCAGCGGACACGACCACTCGCCACGACAGCCAGTAGTCAACCTTCACCGATAACGTAACTCGTGCTGGGATTAGTCAGTTGTCCGTAGTACAGTAATTAAGGGGATTACTCACTGAACACTCGACGGGTCAAGTTTTGTGTAATTTCGAGTACGAGTGACAGTTGTGACAGTTTGAATTGTCTGTAGGAGACGAGATTAAGTTAAAGTAAGAGATGTTGCTGACTGCAATGGGCAGTAAATTAACGTAATTGTCACTATCAGTATTAACGTAATCAATTAGTCATTGATTGTTGATCGTCCAAGAGACGAAATGTTAACGTAAGAATCTAATTAAGGAGCGTTGCTGAGTTGCCAGTAACCCCACTAGTCATTGTGATATCATTGAAGGCTACTAGTTTGATTGCATTGCAACTGCCTTGCAGGGGGCTGCAGGAGCATAAAGTAAGTGATAGGAGGTTACCGGAGACTTGTCTCCTAATCTACCTTGTTGTTATTACAACAACAAGGTAGGTTAGGATTTGTGATTATAGACTTAGATTATAGACAAATGTGATTATAATCACATTTGTGATTATCGACTTAGATTATAGTCAAATGTGATTATAATCACATTTGGGATTATAGACTTAGTATGTTTTGCTTTGTTGCATCCTCTGAGAACATTCAGTACTGTTCAATTTAGTTCATTTATGCAGCACAACGCGATTGCAGGAAGGATCATGTAGTTATACGCGTGGCTGGTGTCTAGTTGTTATAAATGTGTCACAGAAAGGATTTCGAGTAACGTCAGTGATACTTTCATTGTTGTAGTAGTTAGTACTTGTTTAATAAACTGTGTTGTTAAGTTGAACGCTGTCTTTCATTACACCCCGCACATTAATGATTTACATATGTTCTGCCACATTACCTGAAGTTATTGCTATTAATTTGAGAAAGCATCTTGAGCCTAGAGCTGAATTCATAGCACCACACAACAAATCTAAAGATTGGTTGTGAGAACCCGTGACCTACTCGTTAGATTGGCTGTCAGCCAAATGGCGAAGGTCAATGGATAATTGGTAGGGATTTCAACTTTTGAGGTCTCAGCGTTTGCTCGCACCTTCATAATTTTTTTATGGTCTCTCTAGAGAAGGGGTTTGAGCTGCTTACTACACTTAACGTGTTAGCTAAGCAGTCTCTTCCGCCGGAGGTCCATCTAGACTTACAGTTTAAAGTTGACGGATCTTGTTATGAAAAATCTCCCAACCCATACACAGCAGTCTCTGGGCGACTCACAGACTCTCGAACTTCAGCATAGCACACAGACCACCACACACACAACATATATGCTCGCAGAGGACAGCAACAGACCTTTGCAGATGAGAATGTAAAATGCACTATCAACATCAATCTGATGGTTGGTAGTAATTATTTAATAGTTTTGTAAGACTCTTGACAGTCCACTAAATTGGGCTAAGAGTCACACTGTACCTGGATTGTTTTTGAAAAGGGTTCTGGGAGTTGCTCTACTCCCTACTGGCTTGCGAGAGCTTGGTCCAACAGGCTGTTGCTTGTAGCAGCCCTCAGGCCCACATATCCTACACAGGCCAGTTAGTCTGGCACTTCTTGAAGAAAACTAGCTGGTTATCTCTTGAAGATATCTACTGTTGTTCCAGCAGTTTCTTATATTTCTTATTTCTTATTTCTTATACTCTCTGGAAGGGTGTGAACATTCGTGGACCTCTAATGTTAATACATTGTTCTCTGATTGTGCCTATGGAATCCGTGCTCTTCACTGGTTCTATTCTGCATTTTCTTCCATATCGTTCACTCCAGTATATTGTTAATTTACTGTGTACATTTGGGACTTGGCCCTCCAGTATTTGTCATGTGTATATTACTTGCTATCTCTCCCGTCTCCTTTCTAGGGAGAACATTTGGAGAGTTTTGAGTCCATCCCAGTAATTCAGATGCTTCATCGTGTTTATGTATGCCATATATGTTCCCTGTTTTCCCTCTATTTCAGCAATCTCTCCCACTCTGAAAGGGAAAGTGTGTATAGAGTAGTACTCGACACAGGACAGTACAAGTGATTTGAATAGTACAATCATTGTGATAGATCCCTGGATTTGAGGGTTCACATAATTCTTGTGGCTGAAGCAATATTTACTTGGTTATGCTCCCTAAACGTTGTCAGACATCATTATTCCCAGATCCTTTACATGCTGCTTACTTACTATGCGCAAATTTGTTTGTATTTTGTACGCTGTATAATGTTTTAGGTCCTCATTTTTACCGTACCTCAGTATCTGGAATTTATCACTGTAAAACATCAGGTTTTATTTCTAAAACTTTATCAATATCTGCTTGTAATTTCTAAATGTCTTCAGCAGAGGTAATTTGCATGCTGTTTTTTGTTTCATCTGCAAAAGATGATACGAAGCTGTGACTTGTATTTTGTCTATATCTGATATGAGAGTAAGGAAATGCAGTGGTGCAAGGACTGTACCCTGAGGTACAGAGCTTTTAACAGTGCTTGGACTCGATTTTATTTGGTTGACTGTTACTCTTTGTGTTCTGTTGGACATAAAATTTAATATTAACCGTCCTACTTTACCTGTTATTCCCATTGACTGCATTTTGTGTGCGATCACTCCAAGGTCACATTCATCAAATGCCTTCGCAAAGTTCGTGTATACCACATCTGCATTTAGTTTTTTTTAATGCCTCAGTGATTTTGTCATAATGGTCAAGTAGCTGCGAGAGGCATCATCTTCCCGTTCTAAATCCACGTTGGCTTTGGTTGTGAAGGTCATTGGTATCCATGAAACTGGGGACCTGACTCCCGATCACTCTCTCAAATACTTTTGTTATGTGGGACGTTAGGGCAACTAGTCTGTAATTCTTAAACAATGATTTGCTAGCTCGCTTGTGTGGAGGGAATATGTTTGCTGATTTAAGCGCATCTAGTATCTCCCCCATGTCCAAGCTCTTGCTCCACACTACACAAAGTGCCCGTGCTACTGGCACTTTGCATTTCTTAATAAATATTGAATTCCATGAGTCTGGACCCGGGGCTGAGTGTATGGGATGTTGTCAGTTTATCTTTTAAAATCTATCACGCTTGTGTTAATATCAGTAATATTTTCAGGAGTTTGGATATCACTAATAAATAAGAAGTTTGAATATTTCACTTGCATGCTGTTTATTGGGGTGCTAAATAATAGCACCAAGCTAAAGTATCCCTAAAGTATCCCTAAAGAATCCCTAAAGAGCCCTTAAGATACCCTAAAACACACGAAGCTAAAGCTTGGGGTGCTTTAAGTGCCGGTGGCTGACTGGACAGCACGCTGGACGCGTGATCCTGTGGTCCCGGGTTCGATTCCCGGCGGCGGCGAGAAACAATGGGCAGAGTTTCTTTCACCCTGAGGGTCTGTTTCTTAGCAGTAAATAGGTACCTGGTAGTCAGCTGTCACGGCCTGCTTCCTGGTGTGTGTGTGTGTGTGTGTGTACTCACCTAAATGTGGCTTGCGAGGGTTGAGCTCTGGCTCTTTGGTCCCGCCTCTCAACTGCCAATCACTGATGTACAGATTCCAGAGCGTACTGGGCTCTATCATATCTACATATGAAACTGTGTAGCGAGTCAGCCTCCACACATCACTACTACCTAATGCATTCCACCTGTTAACTACTCTGACACTAAAAATTCTTTCTAACATCCCTGTAGCTTATGTGGGTACTCAGTTTCCACCTGTGTACCATTGCTCGCGTACCACCAGTATTGAAAGCTTATCCTTGTCTACCCTGTCGATTCCCCGAGGATTTTGTAGGTGGTGATCATGTCTCCCTTACTTCTCTTCTGTCTTCCAATGTCGTAAGGTGCATTTCCCGCAGCCTTTCCTCGGAACTCATGCCTCTTAGTTCTGGGACTAGTCTAGTGGCATAC
>WNGS01082808.1:0-26186 GCA_020271785.1 Procambarus virginalis
GACGCAGTCACTTATTCGGGGCATAGGGTGGAATCTGACATGGTGAGTGGAATTCACTTTTTCGATAGTCGGTGCAAAAACGAAATGAGCCATCACCCTTCTTCACTAACACACAGGCGAGCTCCCATTCGCTGTTGCTAGGTTCCGCAAGATTATTCGCTAGCAACATTCCACCACTGTCGCATGATCTTCCTCTTCTCAAGACTGCCCCTATATGTTCTCTGCTTGATTAGCTTTCCACCTCCCACATTTACTTCGTGCGCCACACTCTTGTGCCGTTCGGGAACATCTGAAAAGAGTGACCGTTCTTTGTTACTATGGTCACTAGCTCTCCTCTCTGCCTTTCGTGTAGATGATATAGCTTCTTGTCTAGGCGCCTCAAACTGTATGCTTCTCTTCTAGGCGCGTATTGGAAAGACGTGTACAATCGGCGCAGGCTCACTTTCCTTCCTCTATTGGCAACACTTGGTTAATTTCCATACATAGAACCAACTTCTCTTTTCCTGACTGAGTCGTTTCCTTCTCATTCTCGCTCTCCTGTTATTCTTGGAAGTATGGCTTCAAATGGTTGACATGACATACTTGTGACTTGCAGGGGTGATTCGGCTTGAAGATTTCGAAGTTTTATTTCGTAGCTTGCTAGTTTCGTAGTTTCTCCTGTGACTACCAAGTATGGACCAACAAAACGTGATTCTATAATTCTACCTATTCCAGGTAGAAACATCATCACTCTAGCTCCTTCCTCAAATTCCCTTGGGACAGCAGCATTCTTATCGTACCAAATCGATATCTTCTCTTGAACTATATTCAGGTGCTCAGAGCCAGTTTCTTCGCCGTCTTCAAACATTCCCGGACTTCAGCACATATTCTTCCACTGTCATTAACGTCTTCCTCGACGTCAACTGCTCCTTCAACATCACTAACGGACTTCTTACTTTCGCGTCCGAACACCAGTTGGAAAGCAGTGAATCCCAGAGACTCCACTACCGCGTCTCTTATTGCAAACAGGGCAGGGAATATAGCATCATCCACTCTGCTCCTTGTTCTGCACAATACACTCGCAAAACTGTCTTCAGGGTGCATGGAACCTCTCAATCGCTCCTTGCGACTGAGGCCTGTAGCGGGAAGGTCGTGGTTGGGTTATTTCCCCAGCCTGCAATAGTCTGCCTAAACCATCTCGATTGGGAAACGCTTCCGCAATCGGACTGAATCTCGTTGGGCACTTCTACTTAAGAGAAGAATTGCTGAAGGTGTTCCATGACGCATCTTGATGTCACCTTCCGCACTGGGATCGCCTCCAGAAATCGCGTCGAAGCACACATGATGGTCAGCAGTAACTATTTCCTCTTCTTGTTCTAGGTGGGACCCTTACCCACAACGTCCTTTCCGACGTTGTGGGTAGGGTCCCACAACGTCGATTATTAGGCGTGCAAAAGCCTGGCCAAACGCAGGAACTGAACTAACTAGATGCCTTCAGGATGGCATCATCCCCCCAATGCAATATTTAGCGCCCTCTGATTATTTCACACATTAGATGGTGCTACTTAGTCTTCCCGCTTGATCCCTTCTTTGATAATTACTTACTTCGGGTTGGCAGGGACGGGCGGATGTTTACCGCCCTTTGGCACGGTAAACAAGTCTTGCAGACACTGCTACGTCCGCGTCCATTCCCATCCAATAAATGTTCCCGAATCCGGCTTAAGGTCTTAGTCACTCCCAGCCGGCACCATCACTTGACGCCTCACTCCCAGCATAACATCACTCGCCTCTTCTCTCACCGGTCTCCACCGTCTCACTAACACTCCCCTTTCCACAAAGAAGTGAGTCGGTGACTCGGGGCCGGCTAGACCTCCTTCAGCCTCCTGCACCAACTCTTGAAACTCTTTCTTTTGCAGCTCACCTAGACGGGCGCTGTCATACCTAGAAGACTGGTGACAGTAACTTGGATACCTATCCGACTCTTCCTCACCTGGCACTTGTCCTCCGCCTCCTCTCTGAACAGATGATTGAGCACAATGATTGAGAAGATTTGTCACCTGGCATGTCCTCTTCAGCGTGACCAGCTCTGCTCATATCATCTTCCTCGACGCCCCGTCTCGACGTCACCGCGCATACCGGAAATGCCGCTCTCGCAATTTTCGTTGCGTCACCCTCGGCTTCCGTCACGTTGCTCCTCCTGTAAGGCTCTATACACTCTTCACCCTTGATTAAGTTAGGAGAACACATCCCCCACAGGAGTCGTTTCCTTAGACCACCTGAGCTTCCATTATGGGAAGCGAAGCACAGACCCCTACTACCAGAGACTAGCAATCATAGTCAGAATTAAGAGTCACTTCGTGTAGGGGCAAGCTCACTTGTCTCCCAACGTTCTTATCGGGTTACCCCTGCACTGGAATTCCTGTAGTCCTCAGGGAAGAGGGAGTCACTATCGGATCCCGTTTCCCCCCCCAGCATCCTTGCTGGGACTGGATCAGCTCCTCTTATCTTCACCGTCCCTTCACAAACAAAGGGGTGAATTCTCTTCGCCCTCATCCCGCATCACTGGCATCTTCCCTAGAGTACCATCGGCTTCACCTTCCCATCACAATCAACCGCTTCAGCTTTTCCGTCGTCTCCACCTCTTCGGCCTTCAGCCACCGTAGAAACTTGTGCTCCATGTCACGAGCAGTCTCAGTGTACGACCTCACCGATGGTCTTGTGCACTCACGAAAACGCTTCCGGTAGACCTCTGGAGTCAGTTTATATGAGTGGAGAACTGCCTTCTTTATTGTGTCGTACCTGGCGCACTTCTCAATGTCAAACATGTTATAAGCCTCTGTGGCTTCACTGGTCAGTCTGCTCTGCACCAATGCAGCCCAGTCCTCTTCCGGCCATTCGTTCATTGTTGCTATCCTCTCAAAATGGTCGAAGAAAGCCTAGGCCTCTAGAGGTTCAAAGGTCGGGAGGTCGCACTCCCTTGCCTTGAGGTCGTCCCGGCGTGCAGGTATCGAGACTAGCCCGCGCTCAACACGTCTCAGCTCGATCTCCTTGTTTGCCTCTACCTTGGCTAGACGCATCTGGAGCTGAGCTTCGCGTTCTTCATATCGCAGCTGTGCCTCTCTCTTTCTCTCTCGCTCTTCACGTCGCATCTGTGCCTCCCTCTCCCGCTCCTCACGTTGCAGCTGCGCCTCTCTCTCCTCTCGTCTCAGCTGCACCTCTCTCACTTCCCGTCTCAGCTACGCCTCTCTCTCTCTCACTCCTCACGCTGCAGCTGTGCCTCTCTCTCTTCTCGACGCAGCTGGGCCTCTAGTTGCATCCGCATTATCACCAGCTGCACATTCCTTCTGCTGCCACTGGACCCTCTGCTGCTTTCACATTCGCTTCGGGTTCTTCCCACACTGGTAGGTGTTTGCGACGGCTCCGCTTGGGTCGGCCCTTCTCGGGACGGCTCTTCCCCTGTCGTCTCCTCTCATGCTGTGAGTTGTGCCATTATCTCTAACCGGCGCTCTGTCACCTCAGACGTCCTCAATCGGATGCCGAAGTGGTTGACCACCTGCTGGTGCTGGGCCTTGGAGCACTCTACCAATGTGGGGAAAACCTGACTCCAGTAACTAATAATTAAATAAATATATATACTTCGATAGCTATGAAGGACCACCACTTTTTGAGAAAAAGTGGAAAACAAAGAGACAATGGAAAAACTGATCCTAGGAACTAGTGTCCTATGGATCTTGGTAAAACTGTAATGCTTATATAAATGGAGTCAAATTAACTACACAAAATTGGGGGGTTACATGCTAAAAGATTAATACATCCCTAGCATTATTCTTGTGCTGGTTCTTCACCAGAGTAAATCAAATATGAAAGTAAATAATGTTGAATATATATTAGTAATTGGAGGTAAATGCACCTCAATATACTACTGAAATGTTGAACAGCATCAGTGAATCAATGTGTTAGTGTAATTGATCTCTTTAGAAGATCACTACTGTAAATATAGTGTTATTGCTACAGATAAAAAAGGGACAGCTTAGCTGTAATCAAGTGAGAAGTAATCAGTTGCTACACTCCACCGACGACGTGTTGCATAGGGCAAATTGTTGCACAGAACGGTGGGGAAGCCTAGCACCTTGGTTGAAGTCGCCTTTGTACTGAAAGGCAATTACATTGTAGAAATCTTCTACATAATAAATTATTACAATTACATCCTAAATCATGAGGATAACTGTAGTAAATTATCAGCTAATGTCTGAGCAATTTATATACAAGCATTGTAAATTCTTTCCGGAGAAATAAACTGATAAATCATCTGTTTAGATGGTAAATTTACTAAAGACACGTACTAGATTTTGTTGTTTTGCATTCGGCCTAACGACTGCTAGCCTAAATGTTAATTGTGGCCACATAATAACAAGAAGGTAAACCTAGCTGCCGAGCCTCGTGTCGTTGATGTAGAGACTTGAGCAATTCTTCGTCCTCCAGCTGCTGCTTGAAGGCGTTGACCTTGGAGTTGCTCATATACTGGTCTGTGACACGGCTATGTTATGCCAGATAACGTGGCACCGCTCAACTGGTCGTGGGAGCGAAATAAGTAGGTCAAAACACAGCTCTGCTACACGCTGTCAATGGCGTCCGAGTCGTGCTCTCGTTCACGTGTCAAGTGACGCTCTCCCGTCTTCCTCCTGCTCCTTATTGCGCATGCGCGGCTTTCGAGCGTAAATGAATATGTATTCATCGCAATTGACTAAGGAAGGAAGAGGTAATAACAAGTATTAATATCACATTAAATTCTTCTGTGATAAAATAGAATATGGCGTAACATAAATTGGCTTACTAAAAGTTGTGCAGCCAATCGAGGAAATTAAAGTAAAATCATTTGCATCATTTGCATCATTTCCTCTAGAATGTTTAATGTTAATTAAATAAGGGAGCTTCAGTAAGTAATAGTATACTACGAAATCAAAGTTAACTATTTTTAGTAAATGAAATGATAAACTGGACTCTTGTTATAAATCCAACTAAATGTGGAGAAAATTCATATTGCTGCCTGTTGTTCCTCACGTACTAGGAAGAATTTGGCAATGAATAAATCATGATAATGATTAAATCTATAAATTAGTAATTTTAGTAAATACTTTGATTAATTCAAGGTTGTATAAATACAATGATGTATAAAACTGATGGTTATTTCCAACATAACTCCGGGGAAAGAAAACTCGGGTCGTAGTTCAGGTACTAGTACTAATGTACACGTGTTTCTCTATCCTGAAGTTATATTCATGGGTTAGTAGGTTAGTACGTACCTAACGAATGTCCCGAATCTTTGGTAGATGACTCTAAGTCAACATGGGACATAAATAAACATTGAAAATTATTGAATAATTCCTTTGTAAGATACAGAAGGAAACTAACAAAAATAATTATGAATAGTTGGATCATTTAAGATTAAGGAGACCTCATCAATACAGTGAGGCAACTGTCCAAGGTCACTATGACTCGTAACTAATTACTGGACATCAACTCATCACTGCATCAGCATGGTCACCTCAAGTTTAAATGATAGTTATCTACTCTTGAATAGAATCAAAATATTGTTTAAGTTTCTGTTTGCAGTTCTGAGCAGCGACTCTTGATGGTCTTGTGCTCGGTTGAGTAGAATAATTGTTCTCTGAAACTTGGGATACAGGTATATCTGTAGAACACTCGTGTTCTGCTAACTCTAAAGGTACTAATTTCTCTAGTGTTTTCAAGGTAGTAGTACCTCGACACTGAACTTTAACAATTCGTAATACACCATGGCGGTCAGGATGGATGTCAACAATTTTACCTATAGGCCAATCTGACCTGGGTCCACCACTGTCTACTAGGACAAGATCACCTGTTTAAGTTGAACTTTATTGTATGGCTTGCAGCTCCATAATGATATTCTCTTAAAGCAGTTAAATATTCACGTGTCCAGACCTCATTCCACTTCTCTGTTACTCTTGAAAGGTGTCTATAACTCTCCACCAAGTCACTTGCTTTGACACACGAAGGGTCAGCTGTATCCTCGTCTCCTAGAGATATTAGAGGGCTCAGAAGACCACCATGAATCAAATGAGAGGGGCTTAGGGGTTCTCTTTGGGAGATATCTTCTGTTAAGTAAGTTAGAGGTCTGTTGTTGACTCGTGCTTCAATTTCCACGACAAGGGTCTGTAACTCGGTGAGATTAATTTTCTGCCGGTGTAAGGTTTTTCTTAGGCATTTCTTAACAGTTCCCACCATTCTTTCGTAAAAACACCATGCCATGGTGCTCTTGGAGGAATAAATTTCCAATAGCATTGTCTCTGTTTGAGCACAGAGTATACTTCTGGATGGTTCCATATTTCTTGTAAGCAAGCTTCTCCTGCCACGAAGTTAGATCCATTATCCGAGATCATTAATTTTGGGCAAGATCTTCGTGCAGCAAATCTGCGAAAGGCTTGCAGAAAGGCTTCTGCACTCATGTCAGAAGTGACTTCTAAATAAATAAATAAATAAATATGTTTTATTCAGGTAAGTATATACATACAAGTGATGTTACATTAATGGATCGAATTATAGATAGAGCTAGTACATACAATGCCTAAAGCCACTATTACGCAATGCGTTTCGGGTAGGAAGAACATTAATATCTAGAACTTAATACTAATGAGCATAAAGAATAAAATGTGTTGAGAACAAATACAAATAAAGATAAAAAAAAGGGGGAACATGACTGAAAAAGCAGCACAAATACAAAAGGTTGACAAACAGCATTGATTAAAAAAAATAACAGACATGGGTTGACAATAGAGGGGTAAGGTAGGTTACAGGAATTTATTAGGTAGTGTTTAGTTTTAATCTTAAACTGGTTGAGAGAGGTACAGTCTTTAACATGGTTGGGGAGGTCATTCCACATTCTGGGTCCCTTGATTTGTAGAGCATTTCTAGTTTGATTAAGCCGTACTCTTGGAATATCAAAACTGTATTTATTTCTGGTGTGGTGCTCATGGGTTCTGTTACAACCTTCAATGAAGCTTTTGAGTTCAGGATTGGCATTACAGTTCAGCGTTTTATATATGTATGATACACATGAGAGAATGTGCAGTGACTTAATATCTAACATATTCAGAGATTTGAGTAGGGGTACCGAGTGATGTCTGGGGCCAGAGTTGGATATTGTCCTAATAGCAGCTTTGTGTTGAGTAATTAGAGGACGTAAATGATTTGGGTAGTAGAACCCCAAGCACAAATACCATAGTTGAGATATGGATAGATGAGGGAGTAATAGAGAGTCACCAGGGCAGGTCGGGGTACATAATATCTGATCTTAGAGAGAATGCCAACAGTTTTTGAAACTTTTTTTGATATATTTAGATGTGTCCCTGGAAATTCAGCTTGTGGTCAATGAGAACGCCAAGGAACTTACCATCTAATTTGTTACAAATTTGGGTATTGTTAATTTGAGATTTATTTGATTAGAGGATTTATTGCCAAACAGAATATAGAAAGTTTTGTCAATGTTAAGGGTGAGTTTGTTGGCAGTTAGCCAAAGATGGACTTTATTTAGCTCAGTATTTACTGTGGCATTTAGAGCAAGGGGGTCAGGACTGGAGTAAATGAAGGTTGTGTCGTCAGCAAAAAGAATTGGTTTGAGGTGTTGGGAGGCATTTGGAAGGTCATTAATGTAGATGAGAAAGAGGAGAGGGCCAAGTATGCTGCCCTGAGGAACACCAATGTTGATGGGTAGGGTGGGAGAAGTTGAATTATTCACAGAAACATACTGGAGCCTGTCAGTAAGGTAAGATTTGAGGTATTGCAGGGAGTGTCCTCTGACTCCATAATGATGTAATTTAAGAAGAAGGTTTTGTGGTTGACAGTGTCAAAAGCCTTACGCAGGTCCACAAATAACCCAACAGGGAACTCATTTTTATCAAGAGCTCCATGAATCAAGTTAATCATACTAATAAGTGCATCGTTAGTGTTTTTTTTGGGTCTGAAGCCATATTGACAAGAGCTAAGTATATTGTGTTTGGCTAGATAAGAGTAAAGCTGCTTGTAGATTAGTTTTTCAAATATTTTGACAAGTTAGGCAGGATTGATATAGGTCTGTAGTTGTTAACATCTGTGAGATCACCACATTTGTGGACAGGGGTTACTCTCGCTTTCTTTAGAATATCTGGAAAGGTTTGGAGTTCAAGTGACTTGTTGAAGAGCAATGCAATAGCAGGGGCTAAAGATCTGGAGGCTTTTTTGTAAATTAAAGTTGGTATCTCATCAAGGGCACTAGACTTGGTTTTAAGGGAAAGGATTATCTCATTGACGTCAGTGGAATTAGTAGGCTTTAGGTACAGAGACTGTGGATAGTTACCTGTAAGATAGTCCTTAACATCAGTACTGGAAGTTGGAATATCATTTGCAAGGGATGACCCAATGAGAGAAGAACCTATTAAACTCAATAGCAGAATCAGAGGCTGAAAGCTGACCATCGTTACTGGACAGGAGTGTTGGTTTGTTATTAAAAATCTTCTTTGATCCCAATATTTGTGAGATTGTGCTCCAAGTTTTTTTAATGTTGCTCTTTATTTGGGTAAATCTATCTTGGTAGAATTTAGTTTTGGCTCGTCTAATTATTTTAGATAGCAATAACGAGTAATTCTTTGAAAATTCTTTGGAGATGGTTCCTAACCTATACTTCTTCTCAAGGTCATGTTTTTTATTAATGAATTTAAGCATTCCCATTGTAAGCCAAGGATTGTTAAGCCTTTTGGTTGTGACTTGTTTTGAAAGCCTAGGACAGTGGGTGTTATAAAGGTTAAGAGTCTTTTGAAGAAAAGATTGCACTGCTAGGTTGATGTCCCCTATGTTACCTAACTCAGATTCCCAGTTGACATTATCAGCAGCAGTTATAAAATTGTCTATAGCAGTTTCATTGTGCAGCCTAAAGCTAAATTCCCTTGACTCAAGAGGTGGTTTGATAATGTTAGTTGAGAGAAATGATGGTAATGGTCTGTAGTGCTATCGGTGATTATACCTGAAGTAAGCGGAGAGGTTATGTTGGTCCAAATGTGATCAAGAGTCGTGGCCGTACTATCAGTGATTCTAGTAGGTCTAGTGATTAAGGGTATGAGGAAGCAGGAATTCATACAGTTGAGGAAGCTAACAGAAGTAGTGTGTTCAGGCTCGCAGAGGTCAATATTAAAGTCCCCTGCGATAAATGTACTCCACGTGTGGTAGCACACATGAAAAGGCAAATGTAGGCTTTCACTGGAATCTTGTCCGGCGTGCCTGTTAAAATTAGTGCTCTTGTATAGTCGACACCTGTGGTTTCAAAGGGACGAAGGTGAACGACTCGCTCCTTAGGTAGGGGCGGTGGACCTGGATAAGGACACACTCGAGCATCATATCTCTTGCAGATTACACAAGACTTGATTAAAGATTTAACAGTTTGGCGACCTTGGGGAAACCAAAAACGTTGTCTGATTTCAGTAAGAGTATCTAATACTCCACCATGCAATGTATTATGCTCATGGTAATGTAAAACTATGAGTTTATTAATGATGTGGTGACGTGGAAGAAGTATAGCATCTAAATTTATTTCTGCATGAAGCAGACGTCCGCCACATCTCAAAAGGTTATAGTTATAAATAAATAAATATAAATATGAGGTTGTCTGAGTCAAGCCAGATGCCCAGAGACTTACTCAACCTTTCTGGGAGATGTTCATATTCCTTCCCATAAGTCTCTTGTTGAGCTTGTTTGACCCAATTTTGATGGAACTAGGAAATCGATACTTGATCCCGATCTTGTTGATGAAATCAACAAGATGGGATCAACAAGATCCACAACAGGGGTAGTGATATTGGTCACAATGACTTGTGGCTTCTGTTGGGGCTACTGACCACTAACTAGCCATTGGGGTCCATTAAACCACATCTCGGTTTTAACTAATTGCTTTAAAGTCAAACCTCTGGATAAATAGTCAGCTGGATTGTCCTTGGTTGGGACATGTCTTAATTTATAACCAGCAGACAATTCACGAATTTCCTTTACTCGATTGCTGACATAGGGAGTTTTGTTGTTGTCATTTTTTACCCACTGCAATACTGCCTCATTGTCCGTCCACACTACTATTTCACCAAGGTGAACATTACTGAGGGTTTTGATCAGGCAATGGGCCAGTCTTACACCTACTAATAAGGCAGTTAATTCCATTTGGGGGTAGTGACCTGTTTTTAATCGGGGCTACCCTTGCCTTAGATGTAAGCAAAAATGATTGTTGAGTATTAACTAGATAGGCTACTGAGCCATACGCTTTGCCTGAAGCATCGCAGAATACATGTAAATTTGTGGGTGAATTTAGTTCTAAGGTATTTCGAGGAAACTGTAGAATACTAAGTTTGTTGTAATCAGGAATCAACTGCTGCCATTTTTCTTGGAGATGCTCCGGCAACGTTTCATCCCACCTCAAATTCCTTTGCCAGCACTCCTGCATAAGGAGTTTACCCTTAATTAGAATAGGACTGAGTAGGCCTAAAGGGTCAAATAGCTTGCTGACATGGGAGAGTAGTTTTCTCATGGTTAGAGGTGATTGATCTCCACTGACTTGATATTCAATTTGTATGTGGAAGTATTCCACTCCATACCTAAGACTTTCATTTATGAGGTACCTTATAATCTGGGAATTCTTCCTCGATTATTTGGTTGAGTTGTTTATTATTGGAGGCCCACGACTGTAGGGGCATGTTAGCTCCCAACAGTTCACGATTAGCCTCATGGTAGATTTCCACTAGTTTATTCTCATCATTAGTGGTTTCTTGAAAATTGTCAACGTATAAATTGTTGCTAATCTCAGTCTTGTAGGGCTTATTAGACTTCTTGAGATGTGTATTGTGATGGTGTTCCCCCCCCCTTCTAATTCTCCCACGCCTGCTGTAAGAGTCATGTCCACTATTCCCGAGCGTTCTCTATGTTGTGGGCATCAGTTTAACATATGTGGGAGAGAATAGTATTCTCGCTGAGCCGAGAAATTCGTGAAAGTATAGTATTTTGGCCTGTGGGATAGGCCCTTTAGGAAGCCAATATGGCGCTGGCTGCTCTGGTCTCCCGCCAAAACTGTGTGACGTCAGTGTCGCCAGATTGGTCACCGTCAGCGACGTGGCACTGGGAGCCAATGAAAACCTACTTTGGGAAATGTGACATCACATAGGCAGGGGGGTCCAGCCGCAGCGACAGGTTGGTGCCTTCAGTCTCACACGACGCGTCCGAGAGGCAGGACGTGCGGCCGGTCATCCTGTCTGAGTGACGGATTACCGAGCTCCGGTGGATATAAGCGTCTCCTGTTGTCAGCATGCACTCTGTGAGGTCTTCCTGCAACCCAGATGTGGCTCAGATAAGGAATTGACGGAATATTGAGCAACAAGTGCTCCGGGACAGGTGCGTTGCAAGAAGTGGGCCGGGCATCGACGTGTGCAACGTCCTTGACAGTTCACCAGAATAGGAGACAGTTTAGTGGCTGGGCCATTCCACCATGAGCGAACCTAGTTGACCGCCTTTGTCAACTAGGTTGAACGTGTGATCGACGATCCTGTCAAGTTTGACAGTAACCCTACCTACGTGGAACCCTACGAGTTACCAGTTGGATGCAAGCACGTCGAGAAGTCTTCCCAAATACCTAGTGACATACCTAGACGACGAGGGAATTGACAGTGAAGTGAGCTTCAAGTGCTCTGAAGTCGGGTGCTGTGCGTGTGGAGCTTAAGCATTATCATCTGGGATGGCTGATAACTTCACAGTGACATCGTAGTGGTGAGAGGCAGTTCCTCTGGGAGTACAGTGACAAGGAACTAATTGGGAAACGTATGACGACCGCCGAGATGTAGGCTGGCTGCCGTAGTTGGGAGGAAAGTTGACGGCCAGGAGACCGACTCCAACCCTGCAACGTACTGGAGGAGGAGCACGAACCTGCAGTGTACAGAAAGCGGCGAGACGCGAACATCCTAGGACGTTGGCTTGTGTTTCTGGAGGGTGTACGAGGCGAGAGCCTGGACCAGGAGCTACAACCCAACTGTCATCCTAGGATAGGTGAAGTAGGTGTTTACAGTTACCCTCCCATTTCCCCTTTAGTTAGCTATAGATATTTGTCAGAATATTTTATATGTCGTGAGCAAGTCTCACCTGAATCTAAGTCACAGAGAGCACAGTGTGTGGTGAGGCTACCCAGAGCACTCACAGTATCCGTTTACATATATATCTATGTGTGGGTGTGTGCAAGCACCAGGATTCTCTAAGGAATTTGCTGTGACTATAATTCATTTCCTGTGATTATTATTATATATATATTAGTAGTGTACCAGTTATTGGCGTTAGGCTATGAGCCCAGAATTTATATAAATGCCTGTGTATTGATCTCCATGATTCATTTATATAAATGCCTGTGTATTGATCTCCATGATTTATTTATATAAATGCCTGTGTATTGATCTCCATGATTTATATATATATATATATATATATATATATATATATATATATATATATATATATATATATATATATATATATTATATATATATATATATATATATATGCCTGTGATTTGATTAATGATTTATCTATGTACATGCCTGTGTACTGAATAATCTCATATATGTGAAGTGATTGCCAGTGATATCTCTTTAAGAGGAAGTATAGATTTAAAGATCAGTACAGTGATCAAGTGAGTGCATTCACAGTAAATATTATTAAGAATAGAGTAATCTTTTGGTACGGTGAAAAGTCACTTTGAGTGCAGTGAGAATAAGATATTGATTGTGAGGCCAGTGAAGTGGTGTATCGCAACATAGTGGAATCATAAATATGTCATGTGAATGATAGAGATAGTGGTTTGCGAAGAGTTAGAAAAATGAAGTGCGCTACGCCGGATCAAACAAAGAAATTACACTCTCACGGGCGTTAGGGCCAGGGAGTCAGCTGATTTTGACAAGTGACGTTAATGAGGGAGCGCGTTGCCATATTTGGTGCTTTCCAGATTATTTGCTGAGGAGTGAGCAGCTTATGTACTTGATCCTGATATGTTTATTGATGCATATGTTTCTCGTTGTTTTTAAGTAAAATACCAAAACTCGTTGGTGTTTTATATCATTATATCATCCCCTCCATTTATCTTGTGACTGCCAAAAGGAAATAAAAGAGTGACAGAAATAATTACTAGCCTGAGACCAAACTGGTCGAACTTGCTCTTACCACAATTACACAACACCACTGTGGTGTTACTGGACACCTAAAAACACCAGTTGGCGACCTTGAAGGCTGTGTGATAGTTCTTTGCCGGGGCGGGCCACAGATTGAGGGAACAATCTGTGTCTCCACTCTCTCTACGACCTGAGGCCGTTGGGAGATCGACTGGGGTACTCTCCTGGGCGTGCAGTGGCGCCGAGAGGATCGAGGGAAGACTAGTAGAATGACAGTGAGTAAGGGTTATTGTCAGAGCAACCGCCTCGAGAGGATATCTAGTCTACCGTTGCTTTAACCCGAACCGTGAAACCCAAACAGTATCCAGAGTAGCCTGGAGTAAAAATGGTGAAGATGTCGCTCCGAACAGTACTGAGGTAAATCTATAAGTAATGATTTCACTATTAGGATCCTGTGGATCTTTCACCCAGAGAAATTTAGTAAAATTATGATCCGTCTCTTGTAAGCCTTCTCTTAAAAAGGCCTTACTAATGTCGGCCGTATAGGCGAAAACACCAGAGCGAAATCGTAATAAGACATCTTGTAGTCTTTGGGTTAGGCTAGGTCCAGTTTGTAGACAATAATTTAGTGACACGCTGTCTGCCTTTAATTTGGCACTACAATTAAATACAATCCTGATTGGTGTTGTAACTGATTCTTTCAGGACAGCATGATGTGGCAAATAATGGCCTGTCTTATGATTGTCTTCTTCAACAACTTCTATAAATTTGTTAGCAAGTTGTTGCTGTATTAAAGCATGATACAGTTGCAATTTATCTGGTTGCTTCCGTAGCCTAGCTAATTGAGAATTTAATTGGGTTGAGGCCATGAAATAATTTACTGGAAGCTGTGGGTGGTTCAGCTTCCATGGAAGTCTCACCCAATATTGATTATCTTGGAAAATCACAGTATCAAGATATTGTTGATATGTCCATGTGTCATCTGGACTGGGTTGATCAGGGACTATGCCTAAGGTGTCCAAATCCCATAATTTATGAACAGGGGGATTGGACTCATCATCCTCGGTTTCGTCTCTGACATGTAGTGGTGACTGCTCTAGGCCTAGTCACGCAACTATTGAATTAGTTGGTTGATTACTAGTAGATTTAGAATGTTGTTGGATCAACACCGGTCCTGTGAGTAGTTTACCCCCAGCTGACAGTAACAAGTTTACACCTCGTTGCCTGGTGCATCCAGTAATAAATCTATAATAAAAGTCAGCTCCAATAAGAATACCTACATCGTTGAGACAGTCTGTATTTATTTTATGATCCGCTAGCCTAATACCGCTGCGTTTAAGAAATTTGACTGTTTGAGCATGACCTGTAACATGTAAATCTGAGGGGATCTTGTCAACGACTATGGCTTGAATTGGGCTGGTGCAGCCTCCTAAACGTACCAAGACTTTATCAACCTGGTAGTCACGAGGTCCACTATTGGTTAGGAATCCAGAGATATTCAAATTCACTCGAGCAATAGGCTTCGGTTTCAACTGATCAACTAGCTGTTGAGAAATAAAGGTTTTCTGCGAGCCTTGGTCAAAGAGACCACGAGTGGAAATCCTAGATCCCTTATTGATCAGTTTTAATTGAGCTCTTGGTAACGTAGTTGTGTTAGTCGACTCTGTTGCAAGTACACTTATGTCTTGATGCACCTTGCAATACTGTACAGAAGTAAATTTTGCAATTTTCTTATGAGGATTGGTTGATCTTGATTGATCACTACCACACAAGGAATAATGGTGTCTACCCTTGTGGCACTTGTTGCACATACGTAAGGAGACAGTACAGCTATGGGGTCATGAGGACCCTGCACCTTGTGCATCTGTGTAATTCTTGCAAACGATGAATTCGGGTGTTATGGTCTGGATAAGTACTACACTTATAAGTAAGATGTTCATTATTGCAGAACAAACACTTCTTCACTGTAGGAGAAGTCGTAGGAGTGGTGCTCACTACGGGGTTATAGGGTTCACTGTGTATGTACCTACATTTCCAGATTTCCATTTCGGAGATGATTTATTGAGATCTGGTTTTACTACAGTAGTTGCAGTACGTTGGGGTTTATGATGAGAGTTAGTAGAGAAGTTTGAAACACTCTTCCCATCTTGGTTGGCTCTTTGTCTTTCGACTAGGGTATGTAAACCTTCTGTAATTTCATTCATGGTCAGAGAGGTTTTATTGTACATAGTACACAATTTATCTAAAGTCTCTCTTGGTAATTTGCGCCTTACAACTACTTTTGTCATCATTCAGCAGTCTGAATTTGGACTTTAAGGCTTAAGGCCTTGAGTAAAGACTCTAGCTCTAGTCTGAAAGTTTGGAGAGAATCTGTAGAATTATTAGCAGATGGTAAATCCAGCAATTTTGGACTAAGATAGTAATAGTCCTTTCCTTGTTATCGTAGTTGCTCTTAAGCAATTGAACAGCTAGGTCGTAACCATCACTGGTCAGTGTTATGTTAGATATTACCTTCAAGGCTTCATTCCGTAACAAGCCTTGTAAATAAGTGAACTTAGTTGTTTGAGGGATGTTAGTTTTAGAGTCTACTGCATCCACGAATTTACTCCAGAAATCATCCCAACTCTCATTCTCGTTACCAGAGAATGTGGGTATATTGATCTGAGGTAATTTGACATCAGGATCTGGATGTGCAGTAGAGGCTGTTGTTAATTTGTTTTTAGCAATTTGCTTTTGAAGGGTTGAAGTTTAGCCTGTACATCATCTTCGTACTGGGCTAAATCATTTACAATGTCCTCAAGTTCAGTTTCACCTATTGAGGTTTGGTAAAGTTCTGTCAAGTACAGATTCATATGCTGTTTAATATGCTCGAATTTGCTTTCTGCAACTTGAAGTAAGTCCTCTAATTCAATGTAGTCAACAGGTGACTGTTGTGACAGATTTTGTGACACTTGGTAATCTGTCGGGTCAAGTGACCTTTCAGACCGTAAGGGTCCTTTTCATTTTGTCAGCCGTTTCCATCTTGATGGGTAAGGGCTGGTCTGATAGTAAATAGTTGTTACTGATGTAACTGGGATATTGGCTCATTCATGGAGCTCAATACTAATATAATAGCCTAATGTATTTGAATAGACTATACTACCTCGTTTAGCCCTTTAACTGCGCAACACGCCTCCAGGCTCGGGTCTGGTTTGCGCAACGCGCCTCCAGGTATTTTTATTTTTCACGTTCCATTCAAAACTGGCGCGCGGTGACGTGGGTATGGTATGGGTGGGTGGGGGCCCCAGTGATCGTCCGCCATCTTCAAAAAAATCCCAGCATGCCCTGCGGCCGTGGGGAGCCTCAGTTTCACAGCAGCAACCATGTCTGACGCATCCTCTACGAGCTCCCGCTCCACGGTGACCCGCGGTCATGGAAAACGACTCTCTGAGGAGGAAATACGCGACATTTTGTATGATGACGGTGCTCTGGATGATGACCTAGACTATGATCCTGAGAAAGACCTTACTCAGATATCTGATACGAGTGAGGAGGAGACGGAATTTGAAGATGCGGCGAGTGTGTATGGTACACGTGCCTCGCCCGGCCTGCCTCGCCGCCCTGGGTCAACACCGTTATCATCACCACCACCATGTATGTCCCCAGACGCTAGTAGTTTATTCAGTGATAGTACATGTGACGAATCATTCTCGGGGTTCAGTGACATTGGCTCTGATACGAGTAGTGTAGACGACCCGAGTACGAGCAGTGGTGGTGTTACCAGGCGGGGTTTTGCTGCCTCAGCAACACGCCGCGGCAGGCGGCGGCGTGCCTCACAGCATGTGGACAACAATGACAGTGGCCCCTCAACATCATTTATTCGTGGTAGGCCTACAGTACGTAAATCTGCCTCAGCGTCTAGCATACCCTCACGCAGCTCCAGCAGAAGCAGCAGACCACGTAGCCGTAGTTATGGTGCTCGTGGTGGTGTTGGCCGTGGTGTTGGCGCCAACACCAAACCCCCTGGTGTACTTGTGTGGGAGGATTGCACCACATTTGTCCCTCAAATACCAACATTTGATGATAGCGATTTTGGTGTTACACCATTATTCCCATATACTGGTGATGATATGGCAGACATGGAATATTTTCAGGCATATTTTGACAATGTATTCATGACGCATCTTGTGACTGAGACAAACAGGTTCGCTCACAGCCTCATAGACGACGGCATTTTACCTGCCTCACGCCTCACGCGATGGAAGGACACGACAATCGACGAAATGTACGTGTTTCTGGCACTCACCATGATGATGAAGCACTCTGAGAAATCTGTCATCCAGGAATATTGGAGCAAAGACAGCCTTGTTCCATCGCCCGTGTTCAACCGGTACATGTCGCGTGATAGGTATCTCTTGATTCTCAGGTGCCTGCATTTCGAGAATAATGCAAATGAGGACAGACATGACAGACTGTGGAAAGTACGGAAGATGTTCAGTGACATGAGAGGGAAGTTCAGGGATTATTTTGTACCTGGACAGAATGTGGTTATTGACGAGTCGCTTGTACTGTTCAAGGGGCGACTGGCATTCAAGCAGTACATCCCATCAAAGCGGCACCGTTTTGGACTGAAGTTTTTTGTGCTGTGCGACTGTGAGACTGGAATCGTCTTGGACATGATATTATATTCTGGTACAGACGTCGACATACCAGCTCAAGATCAACACGGGTTCTCAGGCAGTGTCGTGAAAACCCTGATGGAACCGTTGCTGAACAAGGGGCATGTACTGTTCACCGACAACTATTACACCAGCCCCTTGCTGACCAGATACCTCCTTGCCCACAACACCGGTGTATGTGGCACTGTGAAGGGCCACAGGAAGGAAATGCCAGTGTTCGGTATAGCTATAGCCGTGGGTGAGTGCCAGCTGCGCAAGTGTGACAAAACGCTGTCAGTGCGGTGGAAGGACAGACGCGAGGTGAATATGCTGACTACGATTCACACCGGTGCCATGTTGGACAGTGGGAAAGTCCACTTTCACACACGCAACACCGTGTATAAGCCTGACTGTGTCATAGACTATAACGTGAACATGCGCCTCGTCGATAAGTGTGACATGATGCTTGGTGGAGTGGAGTGTGTGCGCAAGTCTGTGAAGTGGACGAAAAAGTTCTTCTTCCACCTCATGGATGTTGTAGTGCTCAACTGCTACAATATGTACCTAGTAAAATCAGGCAGGAGACCGTCTATACGTACATTCAGTGCTGGTGTTGTGTCACAGCTGCTAGTAAAGTATGGCAGGAGGGTTCTGTTGTACCGCGCGGAGTGCAAGCAACAATGCCACATGCAGCTCCAGACAGATTGACGGTAATGAAAACTTCAGAGTACATATGCTCGAGTATATGCCAGGCACAGCATCACGGGAGAAGGGTAAACGTGCTTGTATAGTATGCAGGAACACTACCCGCAGAGAACAAAAACGAAGATGCATCAGCACCTGGTGCGTGGAGTGCAAGGTGCCACTCTGCCCCGTTGGCTGTTTCGCAGCATATCACACACTCGCGGAGTACTGAGTGTGTTTTTATGATGTGNTCGGCCTACCTAATCCATAGATTCAAATCTTCCATGCTGACCCACCAATGGTCACTGAGCTTTCCACGCACTCGCTCCTGCAACTTGAACGTCTTCTCTTGGATCCAATGTGGTGTCTTCCCCTCCAAAACCTCAGCTGATGTGACCCGGTCACTGCAACACTGCACGTCCGTACCAGAGTGGACTCGTCAGCGACAGACTTGCCTCCCAGAGTTGTCTCTCACCTCCTGTCGCCGACACATATTCTCAAGTTCTTGGCACTCCTGTGCTCACTAAACTTGGCTTCTTCCTGCTCCCCAGGAAGTCTTCTGCGACAATGGTAGACTGCGATGGCTGCTCAAATCCACTGAGCGAGGCTCCCAGAACCTCCAAACTCGGGAGCTCACTGGCGCACATCCGCTCGCGTCAAAGGTCTGTGTAACTCTGCAGCAGTGCCTCCGCCAGCGTTGGGCCTAGCCACCCGGTGACGTCACGGCGGGCTCTGATTGGTCAGTCACGTCATGTGACCTCGGGCAATCACCAACCTGCTGGCGCTGTCACGTCAAAGCGCCAAAAATCCTACAGACGTCGCCATTTGTATGTTCAAGGGGCATAAACCCCCCCTTACCTGCAAAACTTATAAATGATAATTTCTCCTAAATACGTAATCTATTCAGTAGCCTTATATATCAAATGATTCCCTACATCTCAGGGAACCTGCAAGGTAAATGGATATGACTCTTAATGCTGGCTCTGGGGAGAAATAGGAGAGGGCTCCGTAACATACCCCTCCCCCTTAAAATTTGTCATATTGGTTAGCAAATCAGGGAAAGGGCATCTGCTATCACGTTCTCCCTTCCTTTAATGTGCCTGATTTCCAACCAGTACTCTTGCAAGAATAGGGACCATCTTGCCAGCCTTTGGTTCAAGTTCTTCATTTTGTGCACGAACGTCAAGGGGTTATGATCGGTGAACACTCTCGCACCGGTCTGGTATCTCCACCCACATAGACATCAAAATGCTTCAGTGTCATGATCAGGGCTGAGGCTTCCTTCCCATTTTTCTATAGCTCGCTGGTACTTTTGGAACTTCTTCGAGTAGAATGCCACTGGACGGTGAACTCCATCCTTCTCCTGAGCTTTCATGGCTCCAATCCCCACGTCGCTAGCATCGACATATAAAAGAAATTCTGACTCGAAGTTAGGTGACTACATAAGGACTGCATGGCGCCTCTGTTAATAACTTCTTCATCTTCTCGAATGACTCTTGACATGCTTCACCCCACTTCCATCTAACACTCTTAGATAACAATTCTGTCAGAGGTTTTGTGCCACTGTTTAGAAGTTCTTACAAAATCTGCTATAATACATCCCAAATACACCCCTATCAACCCCAGGTATCGTAACAGCTCTTTCCTCGTCCTGGGAATCGGATATTCCTTGATAGCCACCACCTTCTGTTCCACGGGAGCTACTTCTACTTGGCCTATGACGAAATTCTAAATATTCTAATCGGGCCTTCTCAAACTCGCTCTTGGCCAGATTAATAGTCAGGTTCGCTTATTCAAACCTTCTGAATAACTCTCTCAGTCGATTCCTGTGTTCCTTCCAGCTATCGGCGTACACTACTATATCATCGATGTACACGGTGCAGCCTTCCATACCTCGTAGTGTTTCGTTCATCATCCTTTGAAAACAACTCCCACTGTTTTTCATGCTGAACGGTAGTACTTTGTACTGGTACAAACCGTCCGTAGTAGCGAACACAGAGATCCTTCTTGCACTAGGGGACAGAGGAATTTGGTAGTAACCTTTCAGCAGGTCGACCTTGGAAAAATAACTTGCGTTTCCCACATGGTCGACGCAGTCACTTATTCGGGGCATAGGGTGGGAATCTGACATGGTGATGGAATTCACTTTTCGATAGTCGGTGCAAAAACGAAATGAGCCATCACCCTTCTTCACTAACACACAGGCGAGCTCCATTCGCTGTTGCTAGGTTCCGCAAGATCATTCGCTAGCAAATATTCCACCTCCTGTCGCATGATCTTCCTCTTCTCAGGACTGCCCCGATATGTTCTCTGCTTGATCAGCTTTCCACCTCCCACATGTACTTCGTGCGCCACACTCTTGTGCCGTTCGGGAACATCTGAAAAGAGTGACCGTTCTTTGTTACTATGGTCACTAGCTCTCCTCTCTGCCTTTCGTGTAGATGATATAGCTTCTTGTCTAGGCGCCTCAAACTGTATGCTTCTCTTCTAGGCGCGTATTGGAAAGACGTGTACCATCGGCGCAGGCTCACTTTCCTTCCTCTATTGGCAACACTTGGTTAATTTCCATACATAGAACCAACTTCTCTTTTCCTGACTGAGTCGTTTCCTTCTCATTCTCGCTCTCCTGTTATTCTTGGAAGTATGGCTTCAAATGGTTGACATGACATACTTGTGACTTGCAGGGGTGATTCGGCTTGAAGATTTCGAAGTTTTATTTCGTAGCTTGCTAGTTTCGTAGTTTCTCCTGACTACCAAGTATGGACCAACAAAACGTGATTCTATAATTCTACCTATTCCAGGTAGAAACATCATCACTCTAGCTCCTTCCTCAAATTCCCTTGGGACAGCATTCTTATCGTACCAAATCGATATCTTCTCTTGAACTATATTCAGGTGCTCAAGAGCCAGTTTCTTCGCCGTCTTCAAACATTCCCGGAACTTCAGCACATATTCTTCCACTGTCATTAACGTCTTCCTCGACGTCAACTGCTCCTTCAACATCACTAACGGACTTCTTACTTCGCGTCCGAACACCAGTTGGAAAGCAGTGAATCCCAGAGACTCCACTACCGCGTCTCTTATTGCAAACAGGGCAGGGAATATAGCATCATCCCACTCTGCTCCTTGTTCTGCACAATACACTCGCAAAACGGTCTTCAGGGTGGCATGGAACCTCTCAATCGCTCCTTGCGACTGAGGCCTGTAGCGGGAAGGTCGTGGTTGGGTTATTCCCCAGCCTGCAATAGTCTGCCTAAACCATCTCGATTGGGAAACGCTTCCGCAATCGGACTGAATCTCGTTGGGCACTTCTACTTAAGAGAAGAATTGCTGAAGGTGTTCCATGACGCATCTTGATGTCACCTTCCGCACTGGGATCGCCTCCAGAAATCGCGTCGAAGCACACATGATGGTCAGCAGGTAACTATTTCCTCTTCTTGTTCTAGGTGGGACCCTTACCCACAACGTCCTGTTCCGACGTTGTGGGTAAGGGTCCCACAACGTCGATTATTAGGCGTGCAAAAGCCTGGCCAAACGCAGGAACTGGAACTAAAGATGCCTTCAGGATGGCATCATCCCCCCAATGCAATATTTAGCGCCCTCTGATTATTTCACACATTAGATGGTGCTACTTAGTCTTCCCGGCTTGATCCCTTCTTTGATAATTACTTACTTCGGGTTGGCAGGGACGGGCGGATGTTTACCGCCCTTTGGCACGGTAAACAAGTCTTGCAGACACTGCTTACGTCCGCGTCCATTCCCATCCAATAAAAATGTTCCCGAATCCGGCTTAAGGTCTTAGTCACTCCCAAGCCGGCACCATCACTTGACGCCTCACTCCCAGCATAACATCACTCGCCTCTTCTCTCACCGGTCTCCACCGTCTCACTAACACTCCCTTTTCCACAAAGAAGTGAGTCGGTGACTCGGGGCCGGCTAGACCTCCTTCAGCCTCCTGCACCAACTCTTGAAACTCATTCTTTTGCAGCTCACCTAGACGGGGCTGTCAATACCTAGAAGACTGGTGACAGTAACTTGGATATTTCTATCCGACTCTTCCTCACCTGGCACTTGTCCTCCGGCCTCCTCTCTGAACAGATGATTGAGCACAAATGATTGAGAAGATTTGTCACCTGGCATGTCCTCTTCAGCGTGACCAGCTCTGCTCATATCATCTTCCTCGACGCCCCGTCTCGACGTCACCGCGCATACCGAAAATGCCGCTCTCGCAATTTTCGTTGCGTCACCCTCGGCTTCCGTCACGTTGCTCCTCCTGTAAGGCTCTATACACTCTTCACCCTTGATTAAGTTAGGGAGAACACATCCCCCACAGGAGTCGTTTCCTTAGACCATCTGAGCTTCCATTATGGGAAGCGAAGCACAGACCCCTACTACCAGAGACTAGCAATCATAGTCAGAATTAAGAGTCACTTCGTGTAGGGGCAAGCTCACTTGTCTCCCAACGTTCTTATCAGGGTTACCCCTGCACTGGAATTCCTGTAGTCCTCAGGGAAGAGGGAGTCACTATCGGATCCCGTTTCCCCCCCCCCAGCATCCTTGCTGGGACTGGATCAGCTCCTCTTATCTTCACCGTCCCTTCACAAACAAAGGGGTGAATTCTCTTCGCCCTCATCCCGCATCACTGGCATCTTCCCTAGAGTACCATCGGCTTCACCGCTTCCTACATTTACGAAAGCCACGTTGCCACCGCGCTTGGGTCGGCCACACTCTCGAGCATAGTGGCCCCGTTCTCCACAGTTAAAGCATCGGTTGCCTCACCTGGGCGACCCACCGTAAGGCTCCATGGCAGCACCAACAGCCGACGTTCTCTGGGTCCTCCTTGGACTCCCTGTAGTCGGTTCTCGGGTAGCACTTCCTGCTCCCGAGTTAGGTCCACCACTCGCATCTTTGGGCATCCTCTCCACGTTCCTCGAACTCTTGAACTGGGGGTTCGCTTCACTGGATAAGCTAGTCTTGGGAGAGTCCCCGCCCGTCCTCGCTCCTCCTGAACTCTTGAAGTTCCCTCCAAACCTTAGGTAAGGCGAGTGCCTGGGCGGCCCCTCCTTCAGAGATGTAGTGCCTCCTCCAGCATGTCGGCTCTATCTGCTGCAGCTTTGAGGTCCTTAATTCCTGCCACTTTCACTCTGACCTTGAGCTCTGGATGGAGCATCGACGTGAACTTTCCCATCACAATCAACCGCTTCAGCTTTTCCGTCGTCTCCACCTCTTCGGCCTTCAGCCACCGTAGAAACTTGTGCTCCATGTCACGAGCAGTCTCAGTGTACGACCTCACCGATGGTCTTCTGCACTCACGAAAACGCTTCCGGTAGACCTCTGGAGTCAGTTTATATGAGTGGAGAACTGCCTTCTTTATTGTGTCGTACCTGGCACACTTCTCAATGTCAAACATGTTATAAGCCTCTGTGGCTTCACTGGTCAGTCTGCTCTGCACCAATGCAGCCCAGTCCTCTTCCGGCCATTCGTTCATTGTTGCTATCCTCTCAAAATGGTCGAAGAAAGCCTAGGCCTCTAGAGGTTCAAAGGTCGGGAGGTCGCACTCCCTTGCCTTGAGGTCGTCCCGGCGTGCAGGTATCGAGACTAGCCCGCGCTCAACACGTCTCAGCTCGATCTCCTTGTTTGCCTCTACCTTGGCTAGACGCATCTGGAGCTGAGCTTCGCGTTCTTCATATCGCAGCTGTGCCTCTCTCTTTCTCTCTCGCTCTTCACGTCGCATCTGTGCCTCCCTCTCCCGCTCCTCACGTTGCAGCTGCGCCTCTCTCTCCTCTCGTCTCAGCTGCACCTCTCTCACTTCCCGTCTCAGCTACGCCTCTCTCTCTCTCACTCCTCACGCTGCAGCTGTGCCTCTCTCTCTTCTCGACGCAGCTGGGCCTCTAGTTGCATCCGCATTATCACCAGCTGCACATTCCTTCTGCTGCCACTGGACCCTCTGCTGCTTTCACATTCGCTTCGGGTTCTTCCCACACTGGTAGGTGTTTGCGACGGCTCCGCTTGGGTCGGCCCTTCTCGGGACGGCTCTTCCCCTGTCGTCTCCTCTCATGCTGTGAGTTGTGCCATTATCTCTAACCGGCGCTCTGTCACCTCAGACGTCCTCAATCGGATGCCGAAGTGGTTGACCACCTGCTGGTGCTGGGCCTTGGAGCACTCTACCAATGTGGGGAAAACCTGACTCCAGTAACTAATAATTAAATAAATATATATACTTCGATAGCTATGAAGGACCACCACTTTTTGAGAAAAAGTGGAAAACAAAGAGACAATGGAAAAACTGATCCTAGGAACTAGTGTCCTATGGATCTTGGTAAAACTGTAGTGCTTATATAAATGGAGTCAAATTAACTACACAAAATTGGGGGGTTACATGCTAAAAGATTAATACATCCCTAGCATTATTCTTGTGCTGGTTCTTCACCAGAGTAAATCAAATATGAAAGTAAATAATGTTGAATATATATTAGTAATTGGAGGTAAATGCACCTCAATATACTACTGAAATGTTGAACAGCATCAGTGAATCAATGTGTTAGTGTAATTGATCTCTTTAGAAGATCACTACTGTAAATATAGTGTTATTGCTACAGATAAAAAAGGGACAGCTTAGCTGTAATCAAGTGAGAAGTAATCAGTTGCTACACTCCACCGACGACGTGTTGCATAGGGCAAATTGTTGCACAGAACGGTGGGAAGCCTAGCACCTTGGTTGAAGTCGCCTTTGTACTGAAAGGCAATTACATTGTAGAAATCTTCTACATAATAAATTATTACAATTACATCCTAAATCATGAGGATAACTGTAGTAAATTATCAGCTAATGTCTGAGCAATTTATATACAAGCATTGTAAATTCTTTCCGGAGAAATAAACTGATAAATCATCTGTTTAGATGGTAAATTTACTAAAGACACGTACTAGATTTTGTTGTTTTGCATTCGGCCTAACGACTGCTAGCCTAAATGTTAATTGTGGCCACATAATAACAAGAAGGTAAACCTAGCTGCCGAGCCTCGTGTCGTTGATGTAGAGACTTGAGCAATTCTTCGTCCTCCAGCTGCTGCTTGAAGGCGTTGACCTTGGAGTTGCTCATATACTGGTCTGTGACACGGCTATGTTATGCCAGATAACGTGGCACCGCTCAACTGGTCGTGGGAGCGAAATAAGTAGGTCAAAACACAGCTCTGCTACACGCGCTGTCAATGGCGTCCGAGTCGTGCTCTCGTTCACGTGTCAAGTGACGCTCTCCCGTCTTCCTCCTGCTCCTTATTGCGCATGCGCGGCTTTCGAGCGTAAATGAATATGTATTCATCGCAATTGACTAAGGAAGGAAGAGGTAATAACAAGTATTAATATCACATTAAATTCTTCTGTGATAAAATAGAATATGTCGTAACATAAATTGGCTTACTAAAAGTTGTGCAGCCAATCGAGGAAATTAAAGTAAAATCATTTGCATCAAAGTAATTTCCTCTAGAATGTTTAATGTTAATTAAATAAGGGAGCTTCAGTAAGTAATAGTATACTACGAAATCAAAGTTAACTATTTTTAGTAAATGAAATGATAAACTGGACTCTTGTTATAATCCAACTAAATGTGGAGAAAATTCATGTTGCTGCCTGTTGTTCCTCACGTACTAGGAAGAATTTGGCAATGAATAAATCATGATAATGATTAAATCTT
>WNGS01082811.1:0-17314 GCA_020271785.1 Procambarus virginalis
CCAAATACAACACAATACATCAGAAAATGGAGAGATGTGGCGAGTGCTCGGGAGTACTGGGAAAACGTAATGTAGGCGTAACGTGTTGCATCTGTAACATGAGATTTCACCTGGGCTGTACAGAAGTATCTCAGGATGCACAAAAAGGCAAGGAATTTACTGGGTCTGCAAAGATGACAGATTAATGTTAGAGAACATAACTAAACTGATGAAAAACATTCCCGAGTCACAGAGATTACCATTCACAGACAAGCTACCAGTGATATATGCAGACTGGGAAAAGACAACATTGGTTAACGACCAAAACCCAGGAACAGATAGTTTAGAGAACCGCAGCAGTAATGTGGAGGAAGAGGGTATTGTAGTACATAATAGCAGCAATATTGCAGAGTCAGGTAATATAAACGATGTGAGCAACAGTGAGACAGAGTGCATAAATGAAGGAATTGGGACGAAAAGCGGAGATGGCTCCAATAAAGAGGTAGACAAGACAGACACAGATATAAATACCTTGAAAAACGCAAAACCGGAACACATTTGCAAATTCTACGCTAAAGGAATATGCAAATATGGAAAATTAGGAACAAAATGCCATTTTCTGCATCCTCGAAAATGCAGGAACATGTTGGCGAGGGGTACATGCCGTTTTGGAACAGGGTGTAGATACTTCCACCCCAAATTATGTCAATTTTCAATTAGGGACAAAAAAATGCTACAATCTTCAGTGTCCGGAATTCCACGTGAGAGGTACACAACGTTATAGACGGGAAAATCAGTATGACACTACTGGCAATTTTTAGAGGAAGGCAGAAACAGAGCAGAAAATATAAGAGAGAGGAACAGTCAGATGGAACCACCACAGGATTACAGAGGGGAAGGGAGATACCCACAAGTCTGGAATACACATTACCAACAACACACAGGTAACACCACACAACACTCGCCCCACTACCGAAACTGGACGAATCACTTCGAAAACAACACACCCTGGACGCAAACACAGTGGCCCCCTTACCAGAGCCTCAGATATTAACACCAAGTAAGGCATCCAGCACTTCCACTACCACGATAACATCATTTATATTTGCCAACATTCAAGGTATAAAAACACGCAAATCCAACAAAGTTCACTTTATAGATGGTCTCCTTCATGAGGCAAATGCAGTGTTTGCAGCCCTAACAGAAACCCACACAAAGGACTACCATGATGGTGAAATATGGATCTCAGAGTACAATCTTTTCAGATGTGATAGGAAACACCGGCTTCAGGGTGGGGTCAGCCTATACATCAAAGACACACTCATCTGTACTGAGCTGCTAAACACCTCAAATGATATGGTGGAAGTGCTGATAATCAAAATAGAGATTATAAATGTAGTTATTGTCCTTGTATATAAGTCACCGGAGGCAAACCCTCAGCAGTTTAAAGACCAACTAATGAAAGTAGAACACTGCTTGGAAAACCTCACAAATCCAGCTCCGAACATCATTCTGCTTGGGGACTTCAACCTACGGCACCTGAAATGGAAGCACCTGGCTAATACAGTAATATCAGAAAGAATACCAGGAAGTAGCCTTAATGAACAGGCACATGCAAATGACCTGCTACGGATGTGCGACAGGTTTGCCTTAAACCAGCAAATAGTAGAACCAACCAGGAAGGAGAACACGCTGGACCTCATTTTCACTAATAATGATGAATTGATCAGGAACATAATGATTACAAATACCTGTTACTCAGATCACAACTTAATTGAAGTTATGACAACCATGGGAATAGACCTTCAAAACCAGTCCAGATTCCGGTGGAGGAGATTTCAGCAAATTCAACTTCAATAATAAACAGATAAACTGGGAGCAAATAAACCAGGACTTCACAGAAATAAACTGGGAAGAACAGCTAGGAAATGCGAACCTGAACCAGTGCCTGGAAAAAATAAGCTCAGTAGCACTAGAAATATGTACAAACCGCATCCCCTAAGAAAAAAGAGGAAGAGATGCAGATTGGAACGAGAACGTCGTTCCCTATATAGGCGAAGAAAACGAATCGCGGTACAACTTGAGAGTCGCACCCTATCTCAGGAACGGCGAAGAAGGTTAGGTAGCGAAATAGGAAAATTGAACTCAAGCTACAAGAATCATACAAAACGCAGGAGAGGAAAGAGAGCAAAAGGCCATCAGTGAAATAGAGAGAAACCCGAAATATTTTTTCTCCTATGCAAAATCAAGATCAAAAACCACATCTAGTATCGGGCCCTGCGAAAGGAAGATGGAACTTTCACCGATGACAACAAAGAAATGAGCGAGCTACTGAGGAAGCAATACGACTCTGTCTTCAGCGAGCCATTAAACGCACTAAAGATCGATAACCCAAATGAATTTTTCATGGATATGATACCAACATCAAATCATATATCAGACGTCACCCTATCCCCACTGGATTTTGAAGAAGCCATAAACAGTATGCCTATGCACTCCGCACCAGGCCCGGATTCTTGGAACTCCATATTCATCAAGAACTGTAAAAAACCACTATCGCAGGCCCTTCACATTCTGTGGAGACAAAGCCTAGATACTGGCGTTATTCCTGATATACTAAAAACAGCAGAGATAGCACCACTTCATAAAGGAGGAAATAAGGCAGAGGCAAAAAATTACAGACCGATAGCACTAACATCGCACATCATAAAAATTTTTGAGAGAGTGCTAAGAAGTAAGATCACAAAATACATGGAATCACAGCATCTCCATAACCCGGACAACATGGTTTCAGAACAGGGCGCTCTTGCCTGTCGCAGTTGCTGGACCACTATGATATGGCATTAGATGCTATGGAAGACAAACAAAACGCTGATGTAATTTACACAGATTTTGCAAAAGCTTTTGATAAATGTGACCATGGTGTTATTGCCCATAAAATGCGCTCAAAAGGAATTACCGGAAAAGTAGGCAGATGGATCTACAATTTCCTGACCAACAGAACCCAATGTGTAATAGTCAACAAAATAAAATCCAACCCGTCAACCGTTAAGAGCTCAGTCCCCCAGGGTACTGTGCTTGCTCCAGTACTTTTTCTCATCCTCATATCGGACATAGACAAGAACACAACCTATAGCACTGTATCATCCTTTGCAGATGACACTAGGATCTTCATGAGAGTAGGCAACATAGAGGACACGGCGAACCTCCAGTCAGATGTAGATCAGGTCTTTCTATGGGCTACAGAAAATAATATGGTGTTTAACGAAGACAAGTTCCAGCTCATGCGCTATGGAAAAAATGAAAATATAAAAACGGAAACCACGTACAAAACTCAGGCAAATCATAACATAGAACGAAAAGGCAATGTAAAGGATCTGGGTGTACTCATGTCGGAAGACCTTACCTTTAAAGAACACAATAAAGTAGCCGTCACAACTGCAAGAAAAATGACAGGTTGGATAACAAGAACTTTTCACACTAGAGATGCTATACCGATGATGACACTTTTCAAAACGCTTGTGCTCTCTAGAGTGGAGTACTGCTGCACAATGACAGCCCCTTTCACTGCTGGTGAAATTGCTGACCTGGAGAGCGTGCAGAGATCCTTTACTGCTAGAATCCACTCGGTAAAACATCTAAACTATTGGGACCGACTAAAGAGCCTAAATCTGTATTCCCTTGAGCGCAGGCGGGAGAGATACATAATAATTTACACGTGGAAAATATTAGAGGGGCTGGTCCCAAACCTGCACACAGAAATAACATCACATGAGACCAGAAGACATGGCAGGATGTGCAGAATACCCCCGTTGAAAAGCAGAGGTGCAACTGGTACTCTGAGAGAGAACTCTATCAACATCAGAGGCCCGAGACTGTTCAACACGCTTCCACTACACATAAGGGACATAACTGGCAAACCCCTCACAGTGTTCAAGAGAGAACTGGATAAGCACCTCCAAAGGATACCTGATCAACCAGGCTGTGACTCATACGTCAGGCTGCGAGCAGCCGCGTCCAACAGCCTGGTTGATCAGTCCAGCAACCAGGAGGCCTGGTCGATGACCGGGCCGCGGGACGATAAGCCCCGAAGCACCTCAAGGTATCCTCAAGGAGTACTGGTAAGGCTTTTGACACTGTACCACCAAAACCTTCTTCTTAAATTACATATGGAGTCAGAGGACACTCCTTGCCCCAATACTCAAATCTTACCTTAATGACAGGCTTTCAGTATGTTTATGTGAATATTCAATTTCTCCCACGGCACTACCCATCAACATTGGTGGTCCTCAGGGCAGCTACTTGGCCTATCTCTTTCTCGTCTTCATTAATGACCTTCCAAATGCCCCAACACCTCAACTTCTATTTGTGACGACACAACCTTCATTACTCCAGTCCTGACCCCCTTGCTCTAAATGCCACAGTAAATACTGAGCTAAATAAAGTCCATCTTTGGCTAACTGCCAACAAACTCGCCCTTAACATTGATAAAACTTTCTATATTCTGTTGGCAACAAATCCTCTAATCAAATAAATCTCAAAATAAACAATACCCAAATTTGTAACAAATTAGATGGAAATTCCTTGGCGTTCTCATTGATCACAAGCTGAATTTCCAGGAACACATTCTAAATATATCAAAAAAAGTTTCAAAAACTGTTGGCATTCTTTCTAAGATCAGATATTATGTACCTCGCCCTGCCCTGGTTACTATTACTCCCTCATCTATCCATACCTCAACTATGGTATTTGTGCTTGGGGTTCTACTACACAAAATCATTTACGTCCTCTAATTACTCAACACAAAGCTGCTATTAGGACAATATCCAACTCTGGCCCCAGACATCACTCGGTACCCCTACTCAAATCTCTGAATATGTTAGATATTAAGTCACTGCACATTCTCTCATGTGTATTATACATATATAAAACGCTGAACTGTAATGCCAATCCTGAACTCAAAAGCTTCATTGAAGGCTGTAACAGAACCCATGAGCACCACACCAGAAATAAATTGTTTTGATATTCCAAGAGTACGACTTAATCAAACTAGAAATGCTCTACAAATCAAGGGGCCCAGAATGTGGAATGACCTTCCCAACCATGTTAAAGACTGTACCTCTCTCAACCAGTTTAAGATAAAAACGAAACACTACCTAATAAATTCCCTGTAACCTACCTTACCTCTCTATTGTCAACCCGTCTTATTTTTTTAATCAACGCTGTTTGTCGACCTAATTGTATTTGTGCTGCTTTTTCAGTCATGTTCCCCCCTTTTTTTATCTTTACTTGTATTTGTTCTCAACACATTTTATTCTTTATACTCAATTAGTATTAAGTTTTAGATATTAATGTTTTTCCTGTCCGAAACGCATTGCCTAATAGTGGCTTTAGGCATTGTATGTACTAGCTCTATCTATAAATCTATCAATTTATATAAAATTCACTTTTATGTATGTATGTACCTTACCTGAATAAACATTTATTTATTTATTTATTTATTTATTTATTTAACGAGTCACTTCACATAATGAGTCAGATCTCATTTGCTGACTTTGCTTCCATTTCAGTCCCACATTGATCTTCCTGCAGATAATCCCTAACCCTCCTATAGTCTCCTCTCCTGTATTACCTCATGGTCCGTGTCTTGTCTCTAACTCTCTCTTTCAGTTCTACAATGTTATCAAACATGATAACGCAGTGAGGACTGACTCCTAGCATACAGCTGGATGTGTGGATGTTGGCGTGTAGTGAAAATAACAAACTATAGCTCGTAGTAAATACACGTGTAAGATGTGTAAATAATAGATTTGCTGGAACCGGTGAAGGTTAAGTGTGTAGAGGAAGGCAGATGTAAAGTGACTCATAGGGGCTGGTGGAGGGAGTCGGTAGAAATAGCGACATGCTGTAGATGATAATGGGTGTCTGTCTGTAGGTTGAGTGGTCTGTAGAGAAAGTTACTTACCTGCTGTAGCTGGTGTTGGCTGAGTGAGGTACCAAGGAAGTTGTTCAGTTTGTTCAGTTGTCCCATAATGTCTGTCTTGAGGTCCTCGTAGAACAGGAAGAGCATGTTGGGATGCTCTCGCTTCACCCAGGCCTCCCGTACGTGCTCCAAGTATGGACCGTACAACACTGCAATGAACCGTAAACCAAGTAAACCATTGTGACACACACCAGAGCATGTACAACATGAACTAAGCTCCTAATATTAGAGGATTTCAATCTCAGCAAAATATTTTGGCAAAAAGAGATCCCCCCCCCCAATGATAGAAACGAAATGTGTGAGCAAAATTGGTTGACACGGGAGACAAACACTTCATGAGGCTTCACACCACTGCGTCAACACGGACAGAGGGAGGGAACTCACTGGCGCAGCCCGTCCTCCTGGTTTGGTAGTACTTACAGTAACGACGAGGACCATTGCATATATATGCCGACTTACAACGAGATTAGAAGTTAGAAATGGGAACTATTAAGTTTGACAAACCGGAAAGCTATTTTTTTTACGGGTGTTGCTCTGATAAACTAAGCTAACCTAATTTAACCTTCCTAGGTCTAATACATGATATCTGAGGATTAATGTAGTGCATATGTCGCTATACTAGGCCTAGGAATATTTAAGTTAGTTTTTTTTAGCTTCATTGTTAAAAAAATTCCTTACTACTCGGTATACTACTATTTTAAAGCTAAGTGTGAGATTTTCCTTTTATTTCCTTCCTTAAAGGATTTGAACATTAATACAAATGTCCTCCGTCAGAAAGGACTGCGCCAGAGAAGCTTATACCATAAGATGAAAATAGTCTAAGTAGACGCCAGGGTTCCACACAATTTTTATTTATTTATAAAAAAACCACAATGTATAAACAGAAAACTACAAAAATAAAAAAAAAAAACAAGAGTACATACAGGATACGCAGAATACAGTAATATAACATGAAAAGAACCTAAACAACACAAGAACCAAATGGAAAATACAGACGATACAAAGCACACAACAAACCCCAACACGGGCACAAAATACAGAAAAATCAGAACAGGACACATAACAGTACAAGAAACACGACGCATTAAGAACAGAAAACAGAACCACACAGGGAACCGTAAGTACAAAGACAAACAAAAGACACATGCAAGCGACCAGATGGCCGTAAGGACACAAGTACATAATAGACACTATCACCACACCAAACACACACACACACACAGCAGCACAACAGTACAACCAGCCACATATAAGACACACAGAGCCGGAAGTATAAGACCACACAGAACATATACAGAAAGACAAGGACACACACACACACGCAAACCCACAAACAAAAAAACGGAACACGCAGGAACCGGAAAACAAAACCCGCCCCACCCAGACACATGCAACCCCACCCACAACCACGCACCCAGGCGCAGGCAACACCACAGCACACGGTAATCATGGGAGGAGGATATTTCTCAGGGAACTTCCACGACGGATACTTCCGCTTATAAGCCTCCTATATCAAAACACACCGTTCGGTAGGAGAACGGCCCTCACGACGCCGCGGGCACGTCATATACTCAGGGACCACCAAATCCGGCGGAAGCGACCGCCTCCAACCAGAGGACACCGAAGACGAAGAACTAGTCAGGTGAGGCGGCAACACCGCCTCCGACAAAGCAGGAGACAAAAAAACGCCGTAGACGTGAGGGGGGGAAGGGGCACGGAACCCTCAGAGCGAGCAGTTTTCTCCAGCACCAACACCAGGTCGCCACGCACACTCAACCTCGCAAGGGGGAACCACGACGAACCGGAACCATCCGACGCGGGCGACGCACCCGAATCAAGAGCCACACGGGCTCTCACCCCTACAGGAGCCACACCAGGGCTCTCACCCCTACAGCAGGAGCCACACCAGGGCTCTCACCCCTACAGCAGGAGCCACACCAGGGCTCTCACCCCTACAGCAGGAGCCACACCAGGGCTCTCACCCCTACAGCAGGAGCCACACCAGGGCCCCCACCCCTACAGCAGGAGCCACACCAGGGCTCTCACCCCTACAGCAGGAGCCACACCAGGGCTCTCACCCCTACAGCAGGAGCCACACCAGGGCTCTCACCCCTACAGCAGGAGCCACACCAGGGCTCTCACCCTACAGCAGGAGCCACACGAGGGCTCTCACCCCTACAGCAGGAGCCACACCAGGGCTCTCACCCCCTACAGCAGGAGCCACACCAGGGCTCTCACCCCTACAGCAGGAGCCACACCAGGGCTCTCACCCCTACAGCAGGAGCCACACCAGGGCTCTCACCCCTACAGCAGGAGCCACACCAGGGCTCTCACCCCTACAGCAGGAGCCACACCAGGGCTCTCACCCTACAGCAGGAGCCGCACCAGCACCATCCTCGCACTCCACAGAGGAACAGCTCGCAGAAATATTAACACGCCGCATCCTCACATTCCTCTGCCCACGTACGAGGAGGCGAAGCACCCGTATCCGTACGTGAACGCTTGGGGACAGGTCGTTGGTCATCGGAGCCGTCACCACGACAGGCCGCCCCACAACCGGGGGAGCACGACCCCGCAGAATGTCAGCCTCAACGACACGGGGGACGAGACCGCCACCCACAGAGGAGACAGGAGACAGAACAGGCGCGGCCGGGAGAGGGTAAGGGATCACAGGTGAGGGAGTCTGCAGGGGCGTCAAAGGCGACAGAGGCCCAGAGGCTGAAACAGGTGTAGAAGCCGTCGGAAGCGAAGAGACAGACTGCGGGTGCGGAGCCGCACACACCACGACCTCGTCGTGTACATCACCACCATGCACACACGCCGGGCCAGCAGCCGAGCAACTCGGAACCACCGCGGGTAGCAGGCGGCAGGGAAACCTCCCCACCCACTCCATCACGAGGCGACAGGTCCTGCGCCACCAACGGGGGGAAAAATCCTCTTCCCGGAACAGATTAACAGGTGCAGCCACCTGTTAATCTACGACCCAGTGCAAGGGCTGCCAGGTGTCCCTCAAGGACAACGGAAAACAGGAGCGTGGCTGCCCTGCACAGAATGCCCGCAGAGTGTACCCCAGCAAGGTAACCGGGGACTAGAGTCTCAAGGCGAGAGTCCGTGTACCACAGAAGACCCACGCCACCTGCCGGAAGAGACGGAGTTGATACGGAGGGATGCCACCGTACCATATTGGCCAAGTATCTCCGAAGCAGGGCCTCCAAAAACTCGAAGGGCACATTATGCAATGCCACATAGTTAACAGAGCAGCAGCGGTCGGAAATGGCGACCATATTGCCGTCTCCAGGGAGGGTCAATGTTCGTCCATCATAGCGGGCATTCGCTGGTCAGGCCTTGGGCTGAGAGGACGTGCGCGCCTTCTCTTCCCTCGAGGGCTTAAGTCCCTCGTCCCCAGCCTTGTGCTGTGATCGCCGGGGCGGTATCGTCACAATACTACTGTGCTGCCGAGTGTTCCGACACTATTGCATAAGTCACTAGTATCAAAGGAACCCTAGAGTGAACTAGTGAGTGGCGCCTGAGGCTTGGAGGCAGGCCAGCCTGCTCCCATCGCTCCCTTAGGGGAAGCCTACCAAACATTAGTGTTTGATGCATTGCTGGTGCTAATAACACAGCATCGCCTGTACAGTGTACCTGGGACTCACTGTAAGACTCTCTAGCAAGAACCACAGGGCATCAACAGCTTCAGGCAACAAACAGCAAGGAGAGTGGTGGGACTGTAACCTGACCCCCACGGGCCTCCGACCCTTGTGGTCAGAGCACTGACCCAACGGTCTCCCTTCCCTGGCGGGAGGGTGACATAGCTGCCAACATTACAATGATGCCAGCTTTGTACAGAGCAATGTACACTCTTAGTTAAGACTTATCTTCCCCACTCTATCTTATTCTTCTCATTTCGCCATTTCAACAGGTCAAGTGGAACAGTCCAGTGGCCCATGCGGTTACCTGTAAAAACTGGGGGCCACTTGATCTGGGCATCTGTTCACCCTTGTGGCAGGGTTAGGCTGTCTTAGGGGACATTCTGTCCACACATAGGACATAGGAGAATAAGTCACTGAGGGCTACCCTCTGCGAGTCCCAACCAACCAAGTGGAATATCCAAGTGGAATATCCGAGTGGAATATCCGAGTGGAATATCCAAGTGGAATATCCAAGTGGAATATCCAAGTGGAATATCCAAGTGGAATATCCAAGTGGAATATCCAAGTGGAATATCCAAGTCGTCTGAGCACTCTCAAACACACTGAGAGTGCTCTACCCCTCAGAGCAGGTTTATGACTGTTGGCGCTGATGACTGGTAAGGCATGCTGCCTGCTCTGCTATTTGTCGTGTTAATCATCATCATATGATTATCAATGCAAACCAGGTATCGGAAGAGGTTAGAGCAACAATTAATGCCGCCTGAAGAAGCAGGTATGGAGGAGGTAGCTGCTGGACCCTCAGGGCTCTCCCCTACCGTGACCAGTGACACTGTCACCCCACCACCCAGTGATGGGTTTGTGGAGGTGGTAAGTAAGAGTCAAAAGGAAACAAGGGAAACAGAAGCCTGGTGAACAACAGGGTGGAAGACGTCCCATAGCACCAAGGAGCCAGTATACACGTCTGACCTTCCCTAAAGGCACGAGTGTGGCTGACAGGATTGTGTGGAGTAAGAAACTGAGCGTAGTGTACCCACCTGGCTCTGCAGGCGTGGTACGTCCACATGTCAACTCCCCATATGTGTATGTTTCAAGAGAAGCAGCAGGTTGTGGAGGCTCTTCTACAAGGGGAAATAGGTGATGTAAAGCTCTCCCTTCTAGATAATCCAACACGGAACAAGAAGATGGATGAATACCTAGTCTACAGGTACAGTTACGGGTATCCACTAGTGGGGGCCTGTGAATTAGACGGGGTACACAGAGCACGAAGATTGACCAAGAATGGTAAGCCTACTGATAAAATAGTCATAGTCTGGAAAAAGCCTGATCCGCCACCTGACCAGTATTGGTTTGGTGGGTTGTATGCGTGCCCCAGCACGTTCAGGGTGTGGGAGCCGAACCCTGTGGAGTGTTACGAGTGCTGTGGCAGTGGCCACATAGCCAAGTACTGCCGGTGCCCCACACCCAAGTGTGCTCTCTGTTCCGGTCCTCATCCACTGAAGGACTGTCAGTATAAGAAGACCAGAGACCAAAGAAAGCAGGAACAGGAGCAACAGAACACTGCAAGAGAAGCAGGGCAACGAGAATCTGTGGCTCCGTCTAAACCGCCGCTGAAGTGTTTCAGATGTGGTACGGAAGGAGTTACCATCTGGCACTCAGACTGTACCAACCGGCCAGCCTCCCTTGGCACAAGGAGGCAAGTGCCCGAGACTCAAGTGCCTACTGATGCTGGCTCTAGTACTGTTGACCCACCCCATAGTGGTGACAGTACCAGCAACGCCCCTGACAACACACAACAGCCTGAGACGACAATTAAAGGACAGTTGGCAACCTTGCAAGCACAGGTAGCAGAACTGGCTGAAATTATACAGACGCTACGTCGGGCTCCTTCACAAGAGATACAGCAGCCTCCACACTGCTGTGCCACAGCCGTGGCCCGCGCTGGTAAAGGTTCCGGTGGTGGTGGTGGTGACGGCGGCGGCAGCAGAGATGAGACCGACAACGGAGGCGGTGGCAGCGACGCCGTCAGTCAACTCAAGGATGACAGCAGTGTTAGTGACACAGAAACATTAACTGGAAGAGGAAGTCGACCTGCATCAGCATATTTTAAAATGATTCATGACCTTAACGAACGAGCTCAAGCCAAGTACGAGAATGAAAATGATAATATTCTGAGTGACTAATTATGCCATACGACTTACAGAGAACATTCACTCGCAGACCGTCCCGAGTAGCTCAGTGATCAAGAAACTGATGATGTCACCAGATGTTCCTGACGACACCAAACGCCAGGTTGGTGTGGCTCTTTACGTCGTAGAGTCACTTATGGACACATTGTGGAAGTGGGACAAGGACAACAGTGGGACCACCAGTCCCAGGGAGGAACAACACCAAGACGATGGCTGCTGTTGACACAAGGACCATTAAGTTTCTAAGTTGGAACATTCGTAGCATCAACAAAAGACTGAATGATCTAATTGCACATGTTACCAGTAACAACATAGATATAATTGCTATACTGGAGCCCTACACGTCCAATATGATAAACAAAACCCCACCAAAGATCAGAGGGTATGCATCCTATAATAACAGTAACGCCACAGGCCAACTAACATACATCAGAAGTGATTTACCGCACATTCTTGTGAGCACGTCACACAATGTACACACACAGTACCATCACTTTCATGTACAAACTACAGCAGGCCACTTTTCATTCCTCAACGTATATGCCAGAAGCCAGAAACTCAATGTAACATTGCTCCCAGATCTAGACAATCATGGGACAATATACATGGGAGATTTTAATGCTAGACATATTACGCTGGGAGACATTACTAACAACGATAATGGATGCAAATTTATCAAATATATTTACTTCTTCTTCTTCTTCTTCTTCTTGAGAAAAGGTGCAGTTTGCATGAAGGGTTAACCCTCCCGATGACTGCACCAGGACAGACGTAAGGAGATGCGTTGACGGTTAGGATGAGAAGAAAGTCAAAAGCGGTAGATGTGATAGGCCGTAGAGAGAGGAGAGGCGGCGAAAACTGAGTCGAACGTTAGAGGGAGACACCCCGCACCGGGGGGCGGGGTGTCGCGGTCACGGTGGCAGCCACGCACGGCTTAGCAGTGTGTGCAAGACGGGAACTAATACTTCTCCGGAAACTTGTATATCTGAAAGCGCAAGCAGTACGCTTCCCAAATCACCCGCTCGTCAACGGGCAGCCGGCCACTAGGCAGCGCCCTCGGCTGAGACATCCTATCCGGCACCCGATACACAAACTCCTTCACCCGCGACACCCAGATAGTGGACGAGCACCACGGGATCGGAAGCACCCGGGCATCTCGATAAGGGCCCAACTCCGGACCCTCACAGGGCACGACTCCAGCAGACGGAACCAGGCAATCCCCAGACCGGAGCAAGGAAGGAGGGGATACAGCAGGGGATGCAGGTGCGTCACCGACCCCACCACCGGGCACAGGACCCGAGGCCCCCCGGCGCACATCTTTCCGCAACATCACGACGAGGTCCCGATCATCAGGGACAACCCCCCACTGCGGAGATCCAACAGCAGGAGACGCAGGAGGAGAGGCACAGGTAGCAACATCGGAGTTTCGCACAGCACCAACATCCTCGGAGGGGGGCGCCAGATCATCATACTCCCCCACCTCCTCCCAAGGCACACCACGAGGGGGACACACACTCCGAGCCCGCCGTGAACGCTTCGAGACAGGTCGCACCACACCACGCCCAGCAGGCCCCGCCGCAGGCACGGCCACCATCTTCACATCCACACAGGTCACACCAGCACTGTCCGAAGAGTCCACAGAGGCCACATCACCCACACTGTCCACATCATCCAGGGAAACAGCCTCAGAACACCGACGCGCACGCTTCTGCAAAGGGATGGAAAGAGCAGAACTACAGTTGTCAGCACACACAGGCACGGCAGGCACCTCTCCCTGCCGAAGCACCCCCTCTAAAACAGCAGAACCCGCATTCCCGGGAGCCGGCATCACATCCACAGGCGGGACATGGACCTCCACCGGGACATCCTGCACAAAACGCAGCTCAGGCGACGGCCCAACACCCACACACACCGGCTCAACATCCCCAGGGGCCACAGCAGGCACCAGACGGGTCGTGCAGGCCGTAGAATTCACCTCAACAGGCAGAGCAGCAGACAGGCAACCAGGCGCCGCAGGCACAGTACCCACTCCATCCTCAGAACCGTCCGAAAGTAACAAGGGTGGGAAATCCTCCGCACGAAAAACATGCACCCGACCAGCTGCTCCCACGTCGCACGCTGCAGCCAGATGACCCTCGTGACCACACCGATAACAGGTGCGCGGTTGACCCCGATACTGGCAGTGGAGCGTGTATCCCAACACGGACATCGACGACGGTACACTGCACTTCAGCGACATTGTCAGGGTGCGGGAGCCGTCAAGCATACCAACACAGTGCCCGGCAACGACCCTGTTCCAACGAACACTTAACACTGTCCCAAACCGTTCGAAACAGGTCAAAAAGTCGTCCTGAAATTCGAAGGGGGCACCATGCACCGCCACAGACGTCAAGGTGACACTAAGATTCACTACCTTAACGGAGCCAGCAGTATCAGGGAGAGGGTAAACACGCCCCTCACACCGCTCGAGAAACGCCTGAAAGGCAGCCTGGAGGCGGAACTTTACCACAGCACGGTTGCCCTGAAGCAGCTGGATGCCCACCAGGTCCGACAGCTGCACATGAAGCACGTCCACCAGGGCGACACCAACCAATGGATGGCCCACTGGTACCGTAAACGCCAGACCAGCCGACAATGTCCTCTTCACTGGGGGGCGAGAAGTCCCCATGGCTAAGCAAACGTCACCCTGTCAGTGGCAGACCACCACCAGCAGGGCAAACCAGCAATCACCCAACGTAAACACTAGCCAGTGCGGAGAGACCTCAGGAGCGTCCGACCTGGCCGGTGGTCACCACGCAACTCCAAATATATTTATGATAACAGATTAACCGTGTATACTACGGATACCCAAACTCATTTATTGGGAGGCAGACTTGATTATGTAATGGGTAGAAACTTTGTGCAAGATAGGATGGAATGTTCGTTGGTAAATCACTTGGTTAGTGATCACTATGCAGTCTCTGCTTCCTATGAGGTACAGTGTGATGTACCTAATAGACATCAGAGACGGAAAATGAATATTCCATATGGTTTGCATAACCACTATTATTTGTATGTCAAACTGGTATCAAGATTACACAATAACGAATGTAGAAGCCTTCTCCAGAGATCTCGTTGATACAATTACTACCTACTACGACACATGGGGTGTGTTGGGGAACAAGTCGTAAGCCTAGCAGAAGTGGGCAACACCTGCCACCACCCAAGTGGGTCCTTGACCCCGTATTTGTTAAAGAACATGAACGAGTAAAGCAACTTGGAGATACATACAAACGAACCAAAGCACAAGGTGACTTGCATGCATTTCTAGCTGCAAATAGAGAGATGAGAGACATGAGCAACGTTATACGTAATAAACATTGGGAAGAGTTCCTACAGAGTATAAATGAACAAACAACACTTGTTGAAGTTTGGGAAAAGATACGAAAAATCTCTAGAAGCAGCCCAACCAAACCCCTGCACCACAGCCCACTAGAACAAGCAAACATTCTCCTTGATCAGTGGGCACTAACATCAAGCTACGACTCGCTTCCAATTAACATACAGCGCAAACTTAATGACACACGCCCCAACAGACAACGAACCATCAATCTTGCCTGTACAGCTATCGACGTGTCGGACCTTAATGATGTAACTGAATGGGAATTAAATCATGCACTAAAGATGGGCAAATCAACTGCTCCTGGAGAGGACGGTATTACTTACAGTCTACTGAGATTAGTCTCACACGTACCAGGTAATCCACTGTTAGTGTTGTACAGAATGAGTTTACGTGAAGGAGTATTACCTGATGCTTGGACACAGTGTCATTGTTCCCATCCCCAAACCACACTCAGATAATTATAGACCCATATCTCTAACATCGTGTGTTTGCAAAGTGCTTGAACGTATTGTTCTTAACAGACTCATGTATCGTATACAGGGGCACCTGTCACCTCAACTGTTTGGATTTATGCCTGGGCTCAGTACACAACACTGTTTTGCTGAATACTTCGCACATATTGAAGCTTCCCCTCAAACAGTCTTCATCGACCTAGCAGCAGCTTTTGATACAGCAAACAGAGAAATCATACTGTAACAGCTTGCCGAGCTGGGAATACAAGAAAAATTACTGAAATGGATAAAGGGCTATTTGTCTAATCGAACAGCATATGTTTTGTTTAATGGTGTTAAAAGCACAGAGAGCAAACACTTTGAACTGGGAACTCCACAAGGAGGGGTCCTCAGCCCCTTGTTCAACATTCTGATGTATAAACTTAAGATCTTCCAACTAATAATGAAGACACTGTCATTTGTTATGCTGATATATGTTTACAGGCTGCCTCCGAGCCTAGAATACAAGTTCTGCTCGACGCTTTTGCTACTAGAGCTGAGGAATGTGGCCTCCTTATCTCTGTACAGAAAACTCGTGCCCTCATTCCACGTGGTATTCCACCAGCCAATTATCATATAGATGGGCGAGCACTCGAAAACTGCGAGTCTTACAGATACCTTGGTGTCCCCATTAACGACCCTGGGTACCTTTCTTCTCTCAATAGGAGACTCTGGGAGGGATTAAAGCCCTTGCGGGTCCTTGTTGGTGTCAATCATGGAATTAACGCGAGACTTGCTAGAATGTTTTATGTATCATTTATACGCTCTGTGATTGACTACAATGCTCTCCATCTCACACTGTATACTGACAAAGAGATGAATCTCTTGAAACCTTGCAAAATGAAGCTATGCGTCTCATCCTTGGGGCTCCAAAGTCCACGAGAATAGTTAATATGAGAGCAGAGTTAAAATTACCTACCATAAGTGAGAGAATTTTGTCTGCAGGCGATGAGTCACATACGTGGCTAAAGTATGTTGACCAGACCACACACTAGAAGGTGGAGAGACGACGACGTTTCTGTCCGTCCTGGACCATTCTCAAGTCGATTGTCACAATCGACTTGAGAATGGTCCAGGACGGACAGAAGCGTCGTCGTCTCTCACCTTCTAGTGTGTGGTCTAGTCAACAGAATTTTGTCTATTAGCACAGTTTTCGGCGTGAAGGCATTGAGTAGATCTAGGCACACATGAAGTTTCAAGCTAAACTTTCTAATATGCTGCACTCACCTGAGGTCTATAGAAGAAGAACGAAATCTGATTATGTATATTGGTTCTACAAGGTAGCCAACTCCATCAAAATATTAAATATGTACCCAACTCAACTAATGATTAATCAACCAATTACTCCATGGGATAACTGGGATTTATCAGTTGATTTTGTAAATGCACCCAAGAAAGATAGTGTGCACTCTACATTATTAAAAAAACACTACTGAAAGGCATCACTGAAAGTACTCAGAGTATGGGTAACGATGTGTATCAGTGCTATACCGACGGCTCTGTAAAGAGGTGGACGATGTACCGGATGTGCATGTAATATATTTGAACAATCTTCTCTCGTACATACAGGCAATGAAGCGCGTCAATGACTGGGCAAGTACAACTCAACCGAACTTGCAGGCATATACCTTGCCACTGAATTT
>WNGS01082811.1:18314-35002 GCA_020271785.1 Procambarus virginalis
ATTTGAAGTATATCTAGAATAACAATTTATCGTATGAAGTACTGTTAAACACAAAAGAAGATTGAAAAAGGCAAAAATAGGTACGGCTAGAAAGGCAAAAACAAGCCAATGGTTCGACTAGATATATCAAACAAAGACGAGGGAGAAGACTTGTCTTATGACAAATAGGTCAAGTAACTGATGATGACAAAGAAATGAGTGATATTCTAAATAAATACTTTGTCTCGGTATTTACTGAGGAACACTTTATATTTGTTAGATAGGCTCCCTGGCTTGGCGCCTTCTTCTGATAATTACTTCATATTCTGTTAACACTTGAACAAAAGTATGTAGGTAATGGAGACAGCAAGTTTAATTGTTTATCATTACCAGAGAAGACGTATTAAAGAGAGAAATTCAAGCCAAACAAACCATCAAAGAGGTGTGCTCTTAACTGTTCAATATTGGGTGCATGATTTTTGCCTCCCACTACTCTTGAGCCAGTCTACAGTCTCTGCACACCACTGGGACACCACTGGGACACCCCCTCTGCCCATCCTCTGTGCCTCTGCTATGCCATAACCACTTCTGGTGGCTATTATAATTGCAATGACCCTTAGAGGACTCGACATGTCCTGGCGCCACAGTATTGTCTCATCAGGCTGCCATACCAGCCTCCATACTCAACCTATTCATCAGCTCATCCATAAATGCTTCTGTCAGCGACATACTTTAAGACACTGCAAAGATCATTGGTACTATTGCGAACGTGTCAAAGAACTCAACATAGACTCAACAGAACAAGAAAGCTATACAAAAAGCAGGCAAGTGACCGCAACAAGACCTTACTTTGTGAGGTCAAGGAACATGTGCATTAACTGACCAGACTAATAAAAGAACAAAAGTGGCTGGAATGGTGTTCACACCTGAATGAACACACCTCTCTTGGAGAGATGTGGCAGCAAATCCACCGGGCCAAAGGGAATAAAACACCTAAAGCCCACACCCCCAGGATCCTCAACAGGAAGCCGAAGTACTGGCAACCAGGTTTGCAGAGAGAGCAGCCAGCAATCAACTTCCACCAGATGTATTAGCAGTACAGACTGGACTAGAGGAAGAAAGGTGGCACAGAATCCTTACAGCATGTGAAGAAGTCTCTGACACTAATGCCCCCTTCACACTGGATGAGCTCAATCGGGCTAAGAAAAACTCCAAGGATACATCCCCTGGAGACGACAAAATAACCTATAAAATGATTAGAGACCTTGGCCCAGAGGGAGACGCTGCATACCTAAGGTTAATTATTTAGCCTGGACTTCTCAAACTAGACCTTCAGCTTGGAATAAGCAGACATAGTACCGATCCCAAAACCCAAAGATCCAGCTAATCCCAGGCCCATCTCTCTCCAAAGCTGTGCAGCCAAGACGGCTGACAGAATGGCACTCAACAGACTGGAGTGAAAAATGCCTAAACTGCACCATGATATGTATGCCTATAGAAGAGGGGTTGGCACGGTGGAATGTATTACAACTCTGTTAGCCCACCTGAATGACAGACCAGGAATGCTGATATTACTGGACCTCGAGAAAACTTTTGAACTGGCTAGCGCCCCTGCTATTCTCTGCTGCTTCATTGACAAAGAGGTCAGAGGCAACCTCATAAACATCTTCTGTCTCATAAACAGAGAAGCATGAGTAAAATTTCATGGCACAACCTCTAATACAAAAGTCATGAAAATGGTACACCACAAGGAGGTATTCTCAGCCCCTTTCTCTTCAACTGTTTAATGGAAAGAATAATGAGGTTGAAACTTCCACATCACTGCAGGCTGCTAAACTACGCGGACGACTTTGTCATCATCATAAATATAAATAAATAAATATAAATATGTTTATTCAGTTAAGGTATATACATACAAGTGATGTTACATTAATGGATCGAATTATAGATAGAGCTAGTACATACAATGCCTAAAGCCACTATTATGCAATGCGTTTCGGGCAGGAAGAACATTAATATCTAGAACTTAATACTAATTGAGCATAAAGAATAAAATGTGTTGAGAACAAATACAGATAAAGATAAAAAAAAGGGGGAACATGACTGAAAAGCAGCACAAATACAAAAGGTTGACAAACAGCATTGATTAAAAAAATAACAGACATGGGTTGATAATAGAGGGGTAAGGTAGGTTACAAGGAATTTATTAGGTAGTGTTTAGTTTTAATCTTAAACTGGTTAAGAGAGGTACAGTCTTTAACATGGTTGGGAAGGTCATTCCACATTTTGGGTCCCTTGATTTGTAGAGCATTTCTAGTTTGATTAAGCCGTACTCTTGGAATATCAAAACTGTATTTATTTCTGGTGTGGTGCTGATGGGTTCTGTTACAACCAGCAATGAAGCTTTTGAGTTCAGGATTGGCATTACAGTTCAGCGTTTTATATATGTATGATACACATGAGAGAATGTGCAGTGACTTAATATCTAACATATTCAGAGATTTGAGTAGGGGTACCGAGTGATGTCTGGGGCCAGAGTTAGATATTGTCCTAATAGCAGCTTTGTGTTGAGTAATTAGAGGACGTAAATGATTTTGGGTAGTAGAGCCCCAAGCACAAATACCATAGTTGAGATATGGATAGATGAGGGAGTAATAGAGAGTCACCAGGGCAGGTCGGGGTACATAATATCTAATCTTAGAGAGAATTTCATAAAAGGAAGGGATGCGGCGCGCCTTGCACCCAAATACTTAGACTGCATTAGTGAAGAGGCAAAGTAGATGGTATCAAACTCAACTCCACCAAGACAAAAGCCACGCCCATAAAAATAGCGAAGTCCAACATCCAACTCACAGTACAGGGTCAACCAGTTGAATGGATGGACACCTATCAGTATCTAGGAATAATCCTGGACACACACATGAATTTTAATGCTGAGGTCACTTACTTAAGACAGCGATCTGCGGCCCGGACGGCAATCCTCAGGTCGCTAACCTCCCTCTCTGGAGGAGCCAATCTGCAAGTCCTTCGCACATACTATGTACAGGCTGTCAGATCAGTGATCGATTATGCCGCACCTGCACTCATAAATTCTATCACGCCAACAGTGAAAAAAAACTTGAAGTTGCCCAAAACAATGCTATGAGAGCCGCACTGGGAGCCTCCATGTGGACCAGGCTTGGAACTCATGAGACTGGAGACGGGTTTGCCCTCTCTTCAAGAAAGAATATCACAAAGAACAGCTACAATTATCACTAAGATAATTATTTCCTCTGATCCAGTCACAGTGCGGCAGGCCTTGGTGGTTAGACTTGGCCAAAACAACGGAAACTCCTGGGCTGCAAGAGCGGGAAATGTCTTAAACAAACTACAATTAAAAATCATGCTCCTTAATAGAGGGGATGATCATCCACACCCAAACTACACCTGTTCTCCACCGTGGGAGGAGCCTACCTTCAAAATAGTAATAGAAAATCTTCCAATGAAAAAGGCTGCCTATGATCCAACAATCCTAAGGCGCATCACTGAAAAGCAAATGTGCAACATTGCAGTAGCAGAAGCCACGCACATCTTCAAAGACGGATCGATTGTACTCTCATATTCTCACACAATATGAGAGTGCTGGCGCTGCTCTTTGCACGGCCAGCATACAGGCATACTGGAGACTGGGAGGACCAGTATCATCAACCCAAACTGAGCTGTTTGCCATACAACAAACATTCGCATATGCGATTGTACAAAACACTCAAAATGCAATCATACACACAGACTCAAAACCTGCACTCCAAATATTAGGACAAAAACAGTGGAAAGATAACGTGGAAATAATTACCACCATTATGTATCTTTTAGCAGTAGCGAAAGGCAAAAAAATCAACATCACCCTAAATTTGATCCCATCCCATGTTGGAATCCCATTACATGAGAAAGCCGATGAAACTGTTAAATTGGCAACTCGTCATCCAGAGATCCACAAACAATCCATCCCAGCCTAGAGAACATAAAATCACCTTCACCAAAATACTCTCACAACTCAACAAAGCCTATCTACACCAGACAGCAGCTGAAGGTTCGCCCTCTGCAATATGGTATCTTCAGGCCCCAAGTTATCCAAGTTAAATATCCCGAATGGAATCCACAGGGAAATACCAGTTCGGTTATATAGAGTACGTCTAGGTTACAAATGCAACTGAGAGATTGGTGAACCCAGACAGAGAGAGTGCATCTTCTGCCAAACTGTCACAGAAAAGCCACAACTTCACTGTCTCCTGGAATGTGAAGCAACCAACGACCTTAGAAGAGCTTTAAGAGTCCCTGACTCTTGCAGTCACCACCCTGAAGCCATCAACACTGCCACTCTTCTGGTCTAGAAAGGTGTCCAGCAGCTGGAGACCCTCATAAAGACTGTCAAGCAGTATCCTCCCCCGCGATAACAGCTTGACGATTAAATGAGACCTCAGCACACTGTATAGATTTACTAAACAAAAATTTTACCACTTACGGGCTATTCATGCCCGTGCCACCTCTTGGGTGACTTAATCTTCATCAATCAATCAATCTGTCTCCTCACTTGAGAATGAGCCTTGTAGGGTTGAAATGTTGTGTAACTAATGATAAGTATAATACCTTCTACTTCTACTTCTGTTTGTCAACCTTGAACAAATATGACATTTGGAGAAATCCTCTTCCAATTAAAGCAAGATGCAAGAGCACTAGTCAGATGGATAGAAGCCCCTAAACAAGAAAATAATCAACACGGAATGTGCAGTCATATCCAATTAAACGTGTACATGAAAACCTGCTGCCACTATACACCAATATAAACCCCACATTACCAGTTGATTGACAGTTGAGAGGCGGGATTAAAGAGCCGAAGCTCAACCCCTGCAAGCACAACTAGGTGAGTACATGACTCAGCAGTCTGTATATGTATATAGGTATATATGTATAATATACACATATATAATACAACAATATACACATACATAATAATGTGCATAAATATAAGGCAAAAAAAGCATACCTTCCTCCCCAAGATTGGATGCCCACCCAGGCTCCTCAGCATCACCAGATCTTTCCATGAGAACATGAGGGGCACCGTGGTCTTTGATGGCCTAACATCAGACGCCTTCGACATCCGAAGTGGAGTAAAGCAAGGCTGCGTACTGGCTCCAACCCTATTCGGGATTTTCTTCGCAGTTATGCTGCGGCACGCCTTCGGATCTGTCACGGAAGGTATTTACCTCCGGACCAGGTCGGAGGAAAAGCTCTTTAACCTCGCCAGGCTGAGAGCCAAGACGAAGGTTCGGCAGAGGTGTCTGCGCGACTTCCTTTTTGCCGACGACGCAGCAGTCACTGTCCACTCAGCCGAAGACCTCCAACGGCTCATGACCTGCTTTAGAGAGGCCTGACAAGGAGTGGACTCCCCCATTTGACATCGGCATCTCTGATTCCAAACTGGAAGTCGTTCACGACTTGGTGTACCTGGGCTCCACAATCTCTGACTTCTTCTCTCTTGATACAGAGCTAAATAAACGCATCGGTAAGGCATCTACTACCATGTCCAGACTGACAAAGAGAGTGTGGGCCAACAATAGGCTGACTGAGTATACAAAGATTCAAGTTTACAGAGCCTGTGTCCTGAGCACTCTCCTTTATGGCAGTGAGTCTTGGACACTCCGCGCCCGTCAGGAAAGACAGCTGAATGCCTACCACATGCGCTGCCTTCGACACATCTTGGACATCACCTGGCAGGACAAGGTGACAAACAACAACGTCTTGGAGAGAGCAAGAATCACCAGCATGTACACAATGCTGAAACAGAGACGAATGCGCTGGCTTGGACTCGTTGTGAGAATGGGCGACGGCAGGATCCCCAAGGATCTCCTGTACGGAGAGTTGATGCAGGGAAAGCGTCCAACAGGCAAGCCCCAGCTACGGTACAAAGACGTATGCAAGAGGGACCTGAAAGCCATGGACGTCGATCTTGCTATATGGGAGACACTGGCTGCAGACTGTTCAGCCTGGGGACAGTCTGTTCAAAGAGGTCTCTCCAAGTTCGAGGAGTCACTTGCCAAGGAATTGGAGGCAAAGAGACAGAGAAGGAAAGCCGGTAGCCAGGAAGACAGACCAGAATCGGACTTCGTTTGTGCTCAGTGTGGGATGGACTGCCACTCTCGGATTGGCCTCATCAGTCACACCAGACGCTGCGCCAGGATTGACAACCACAGCGTAACTTTATATAATCTCCCAAGACTGAAGGATGTCTACTACTAATGCAAACAAGGGCAACAGCTTTAAGCTCAGCAAGTCACATTTTCATGTCTTATTACACATTCTCTACAGCTTATTAATTTATCAAAATATTGTCAGTATGTGACAACTTGTGTATATCTCTGTCTTCCTGTCTGGCCCTCAGATTGGACATGTTGTTGGAGCTCGGGAAACCAAGCCAGGAATTCCGTGCTGTGCTGGAGGCCAAGCTGCGGAGGTTGGCTCCAGGGGTGGAGCCCCAGGAGGGCATAGTCATGCAGCTGGCGGAGGCCGCTCCTGATCCACGCACCATGAAGACCCACCTTCCACCCTCTCTCCTCACCCCAGACCTCCTTGACACTGCTAAGGTCAGTAACTTGTGCAGCATACACACTTCTACCTTACTCCTCATTGTATATACTCTGGTGGTCAATTAGCTATTGTCAAGACCCTCTTCTGATAAAAAAAATATCTGGGAGTGGTTCTAGATAGAAAACTATCACCTGAGGACCACATAAAGAATATCGTGAGAGGAGCCTATGCTACACTTTCTATCTTCAGAATTGCTTTTAAATTCATGGATGGAGAAATACTAAAGAAATTTTTCACGACTTTTGTTACACCAAAGCTGGAATGTGAAGCGGTTGTATGGTGTCTATATCTTAAAAAGCACATCAACATATTACAAAAAGTGCAAAGACATGCAGCTAAATGGCTCCCAGAACTCAAAGACAAGAGCTACGAGGAGAGGTTAGAGACAATAAATATCCCAAAGCTAGAAGATAGAAGAATAAGTGGCGATATGATCACTACATACAAATTAGTAATGGTAACCGACAAAACTGATAAAGAAGAATTCTTGAGATCATAGATTTAAGCTAACTAAAGAAAGCTACCAAAACAATTTGTGTACCTCTCATCCTGTTATAACACTTAGGTAGCTGTACTTGTCGCATTGACCTTTGCAGCGTGAGAAGTGGGCTAGCGTTAACCCTTAAGCTGCGCAATACATAGGCGATGGGCATGTAACTTAGTTTCTGAAACTTGCTCAAACGCTTTCAAATTTGTTGTGCATAATCTACTAACAAATTATCCAACTTTGTTTTAAATGATCACCAACGAAACTTGACTAACAAGAACATAAAAAATAACTATAAAATTGAATGTTGAAAACTTCAGATTTTGAAATCAGCTGCAAAAATATAAAATAACACCAATTGTTCATTTGCTGTTATTATGCTTTCAGAATAGCATATGATCTATATTTTCATAGATTTAGAATATAGGTTTTTCAGCATGGTTTACTCTAAAAAAAATCGTCAATATGGCATTTGAAATATGTACCAAATTTAGGCAAAAAAAATATATATATAATATATATATATATATATATATATATATATATATATATATATATATATATATATATATATATATATATATATATATATAATTCCAGACGTTTAGGGTTTATGAAAAATCCATTCTATAGGGTTTGTAGAACAGACAGGCGTGCACACTATATGGATAAATGGTGAGAATCGGTCAGAAACTGGATTTTCTTATGCTGATAATTCTTTTTTCTGGGAGGGGGGGGGGTAGAAATAGCCTAAGCTACTCTATCCCTTTGAGATGTTTTTTTTTTTGTCTCAATAAACATACTTGAACTTGAGTTGAAACTCTAGTTTTAGAGATAATTGAATATGAAGTTATCGACAGTAAGGTAGTTCTAATTCAATAATTTACATGTATGTTTTAATGAACATTGTTTGGCATTCGTACTCGAATGTGTGAAAGTTGCAGGTCAATATGTGTTGAAATGAAGTCACGAAAAAATATCCCCAAAAAAACTAAATATAGGGATAATTATAATTATTTAGGGGGATATATTTAGGAGTATCCTTTATATAAATAAGTGAAAAATCCCTAATCATTAAAACAACCTAAAGAGACAAAGAAAATAGAATTTGAAACCTGTGAAAAAATCAGTAAAAAAATTACAGTCCCAAATTTTGTAAGTTGTGACTGATTTATTTGTTGACAATTTCATTCTATCTTCACATAGTTAGGGAAGGGTATGCACTCTCCGAGATTTAGAGGTTACAACAAAATCAAATAATAAACAAAGGGTAAAAACTGAAAAAAATTCCCCTAAAAAAATTGGGGTGAGGGGGACATTGGTGAAAATAACAGAGCTTAACATTGGGTGATGTACTTATATGATAAATAACAAAATAGAACATAATAACATACTTACTCATTGATGACCAGACAACACTAGAGGGTGAAGGGACGACGACGTTTCGGTCCGTCCTTGACCATTCTCAAGTCGATTGTTTGTCAAGATAATCGACTTGAGAATGGTCCAGGACGGACCGAAACGTCGTCGTCCCTTCACCTTCTAGTGTGTGGTCTCGTCAACATACTTTAGCCACGTTATTGTGACTCATCGCCTGCATTCTTACTCATTATTATTTGTGTTATTATTATTTTTTTTTTTTAGATATATACAAGAGTTGTTACATTCTTGTACAGCCACTAGTACGCGTAGCGTTTCGGGCAGGTCCCTGGAATACGATCCCCTGCCGCGAAGAATCCTTGTTACAACCAAGTACACATTTTACTGTTGAGTTAAACAGAGCTAGGCTACAGTTAAGGATTTGCGCCCAGTAAATCCTCCCCGGCCAGGATACGAACCCAGGACAAAGTGCTCGCGGAACGCCAGGCGAGTGTCTTTATTATGCATTACTCAGCAATGTTATAAAGGCACCAGCTGCATATCCACTTTGTGGACACTTCTTACTACTATTGTTCTTCTTTGTGCATCGGACAGGTGCTTGTATCTCTTTATTACTGCACTATCCCTCAGTTCCTGTTAAAAGGAACTGTTCTCCTTATCAACAAAAAGTTCTTCTTTAAAAAAAATCGTCTAAAATTATTTTCTGAAAATATTTTGATGAAACTTTCACGACGCTGAAGCCAATAACTTGGAGATTTGTTTCACATTTTACAGTAATTTTTACGTACTTCTAATATTTTTCGCCTTCCGGCCTCTTATTTTTAGCAGCCTAAGGGTTAAAGCAAACTCGGGGGCTTCAGATAGACATCAGTAATAAAAATGATGGAAAGTTCCTTGGCCTATACTTCTTGAAAGTTCCTTGGCCTATATAAACATCAGTAATAATAATGATGGAAAGTTCCTATACCTTACTTCTAAATGTCAACCCATGTCTTACTATTTAAAAAAAAATGCTGTTTGTTGACCAACTTGTATATTGGCTATTTTCTACCATGTTCCTCCCCTTTTTTTAATGTTTTATTATTTTTTTCATTCAACACAATTTATTCTTTAAGCTCAATTACTATTAAGTTTTAGTCTAAGTGTTTTCCCCCACATCACCTTGCCCGAAACGCTATGCGTACTAGTGGCTTTAGGTACTGTATGTACTACCTCTATCTTTAAACCAAACAGAATGTTTGTACTGTAACGCTGCAACTATGTATGTACTGTTCCTAAATAAATTATTATTATTATATTATTATTATTATTATTATTATTATTATTATTATTATTATTATTATTATTATTATTATTATTATTATACTTAGAGAAGAGACTCAACTTCAGCATCCACATACAACACATAACCAAGAAAGTCTCAACAACGGTTGGTATACTCTCTAAAATCAGATATTATGTACCAAACTCTGCTCTCCTCTCACTATACTTCACGCTAATCTATCCCTACCTTACTTGTGGTATCTGTGCATGGGGTTCAACCTCTGCAAACCAGCTCAAGTCCATCATCACCCAGCAAAAATCTGCTATCAGAAAAATAACAAACTCTGCTTTCAGACAACACTCAGCCCACCTCTTTAAATCCCTAAACATGCTAAACATAAACTCATTCCACACATTCTCTTGTGCAATTTACATGTATAAAACCCTTTTCTTAGCTGCAAACCCTGTTCTGAAACTCTCTCTGGACAGATGTAATAGGACCCATTATCACCACACCAGAAAAAAATATCTCTTTGATATCCCCAGAGTCAAACGTAATCTGTGTAAACACTCTATGCAAATAAAGGGACCCAGTCTATGGAACTCACTCCCTAATGATTTAAAAAGCTGTCCAACTTTTGCCCTATTCAAAAATAAAACCAAAAAGTACTTAATTTCATTTTCATAGTTCCCTACCTTGTGCTTGAAACTTACACTGTCTCTAGTGCTCCCCAATCCCCCAATATATGTACCTAAGCCATACAACTTCACCATTGTAATAATTGCTATCATCTTTTATCATGGTTGTTACACTGAACGTATTTTTTTACTCCATAATACTTTGAAATAATCCTCAAATTATGCTACAATATACCTGTTGATAACCCTCAAATTTTATTTTAATATGCCTACTAATCTTTGTCAAATTTTCTTACAAATATACCTGTTAACATTTCTTCAATTTTGCTAGAAATTACCTACTTAAAATTACATTTTAGATTAAGGACCTGCCCGAAACGCTGAGCGTGATAGTGTTAGGCTTTACAAGAATGTAAACACATCAATGTTATGTACGCTCATAAACCCATTGTACCTTCTTGGATATATATATAAATAAAATAAATAAGGAGGTGGCAAGGTAACTACTGCCGGTGAGGTGAGAGTGGGGGGGGGGAGGTGTTGTCTAGGCCAGTAGTGGCCAAATTTTAAATTAAATATAAATTTTGCCCCGAGGGGCGAGTTTGTCAGGCAGCGCCACTCATCCTGTGAGTGGACATACCGGCATAGCAGCATGTACAACACTCCCCAATAGGAAGAAAACCCAACTTTTAGGTACTTACGGATCACCAACTTCATATTTTTAAATCCGGCGGACCAACAAACAAGAAATGATAGTTATTAAAGTCAAACTATTTGATGCCTTTAAATATAACAGTTACAGAAATTACAGTTGCATACAATACACACACAAAATTGTCACGTGGAACCACCAGTGGTCTGCGGAGCACCTGTTCCACGGGCTGGAACTCCAGAACACACGGGCTGGAACTCCAGAACACACGGGCTGGAACTCCAGAACACACGGGCTGGAACTCCAGAACACACGGGCTGGAACACCAGAACACACGGGCTGGAACTCCAGAACACACGGGCTGGAACACCAGAACACACGGGCTGGAACTACAGACCACACGGGCTGGAACTCCAGAACACACGGGCTGGAACTCCAGAACACACGGGCTGGAACACCAGAACACACGGGCTGGAACTACAGACCACACGGGCTGGAACTCCAGAACACACGGGCTGGAACACCAGAACACACAGGCTGGAACTACAGAACACACGGGCTGGAACTCCAGAACACACGGGCTGGAACTACAGACCACACGGGCTGGAACTACAGACCACACGGGCTGGAACTCCAGAACACACGGGCTGGAACTCCAGAACACACGGGCTGGAACTACAGAACACACGGGCTGGAACTCCAGAACACACGGGCTGGAACTACAGACCACACGGGCTGGAACTCCAGAACACACGGGCTGGAACTCCAGAACACACGGGCTGGAACACCAGAACACACGGGCTGGAACTACAGACCACACGGGCTGGAACTCCAGAACACACGGGCTGGAACACCAGAACACACAGGCTGGAACTACAGAACACACGGGCTGGAACTCCAGAACACACGGGCTGGAACTACAGACCACACGGGCTGGAACTACAGACCACACGGGCTGGAACTCCAGAACACACGGGCTGGAACTACAGAACACACGGGCTGGAACTCCAGAACACACGGGCTGGAACTACAGACCACACGGGCTGGAACTCCAGAACACACGGGCTGGAACTCCAGAACACACGGGCTGGAACACCAGAACACACGGGCTGGAACTACAGACCACACGGGCTGGAACTCCAGAACACACGGGCTGGAACTACAGAACACACGGGCTGGAACTCCAGAACACACGGGCTGGAACTACAGAACACACGGGCTGGAACTACAGAACACACGGGCTGGAACTCCAGAACACACGGGCTGGAACTACAGACCACACGGGCTGGAACTCCAGAACACACGGGCTGGAACTACAGAACACACGGGCTGGAACTACAGAACACACGGGCTGGAACTACAGAACACACGGGCTGGAACTCCAGCAGAACATACGTATTTGTAGATGTATAGACTTGTTGGTGTTGAATATTCGTGGTGACTAGGCTGTCAACGACGAAGGGAGAGGGAAGAGGCAGTTTATACCCTGCTATTCAGTGGGAATTGTGTGGCAATATTCATTCCTTGATAACCATTATTCTTGACAAATATGTGGTCCATGCTGCAGGTGGTGTATGTGGCCAGGAACCCCAAGGATGTCTGTGTGTCCTACCACCATCAGTGTCGTATAATGAACGCACATGGCTTCGTGGGCTCCTTCAACCAGTTCGTCCAGTTCCTGATTGATGATGACTGTGAGTTCTGTCACCAGTTTATTGTTCTCAGACATGTATTATCTTATTCACATTCATACACAAAACACATTGGACTTTATTATAATGTGTTTGACTCCATAAACTAAGACAGGGAGCAAATTTTATTTATAATATATATATATGTTTATTCAGGAATGGTACATACATAAAGTGATTTTACATAAGTGGATCGATTTATAGATAGAGCTAGTACATACAATGCCTAAAGCCACTATTACGCAATGCGTTTCGGGCAATGCGCAATGCGTTTCGGGCTATAATTCATATTAGAATTACAATATGGTAACCAGTTTAACTAAACCAAAAGTCACAACGTTGATTATCACAACTTAACAGATACATATATATTATACAATCTGCTACTAATGTATGTCAACTTACATATAGGCTGTTAGTGAAATAAAATAGTCTTCTGCAAGACAACTAACATATGTACCTCCTTGTAAAATGTCCCGAATTTCAAAATGAACGGAAATCTTACTTTCCCAACATTCCTTTAGTGCCACATGCCCGTTGACATCTTTGATGACCTTTGACATTGCTCATCTTAAGTGTATTTTTTTTGTATTGACATCCGGAATGATATCTAGGAACTTTTAACAGTCTCCGTGGTGTAGTGGTAAGACACTCGCCTGGCGTTCCGCGAGCGCTATGTCATGGGTTCGTATCCTGGCTGGGGAGGATTTACTGGGCGCAATTCCTTAACTGTAGCCTCTGTTTAACGCAACAGTAAAATGTGTACTTGGTTGTAACAACGATTCTTCGCGGCGGGGATCGTATTCCAGGGACCTGCCCGAAACGCTACGCGTACTAGTGGCTGTACAAGAATGTAACAACTCTTGTATATATCTCAAAATAAAAAAAATCAATATTTTATAGAGGGTAAATAGTCTACCAGGCTTGGCACCTTCTTTTGACATTACTTAATCTTCACCTGCTCACAAGAGCGCCTGACAGCTGAGTGGACAGCGCTTCGGATTCTTAGTCCTGAGGTTTCGGGTTCGATCCCCGGTGGAGGCAGAGACAAATGGGCAAAAATGTTTCACCCTGATGCCCTTCTTACCTAGCAGTAAATAGGTACCTGGGAGTTAGACAGCTGCTACGGGCTGCTTCCTGGGGAGGTGTAACAAAAAGGAGGCCTGGTCGAGGACCGGGCCGCGGGGACGCTAAGCCCCGAAATCATCTCAAGATAACCTCACGTTAGCATGACAACACTTATGTGCACCTCTTGAGTTCTCACTAACCACAAACAACAATAGTTAACTCGATCCGTGAGAGCCTTACAAGGACTTCGTTGGGGATTGTGTGAATTAAATATAAATACAGTGTTAGGATTAAGATATTTTGTAGGATTAAGTACTACATAGTTAGGCGTCTCATGTTTTGAGCAGAAGCTCTTTTGTTTTATAGATCTCAATTATTTATCTATTATTATTCTAGCAACATTTGCTGCTACAAAGCAACAGCAACATTTGCAAATTTGCAAATGTTGCTGTTGATTAGCTGTCTTTAATGTATCACTGTAGGACATTAACGCAACGTCAAGATTATTGTTTTGTATTAGACTTAGATGTTTATGAATAAATTGTTAGTGTTGCCAAAGAAATTGTTTTATGTCAATACCTTTCAATATTATTGCCCCAGATATTCCGCAACATGTATAACTGTTCATGCAATCTTTAATGAAGGTCTGCTTCTGGATGTGAACCCGATTCATAGCACACACATCACTCAAATTTGGTGTGAGAGCTGGAGAGCTGCTCTTAATATTGCACTGGCAATCGAGGAGCTCAACGACCTGGTGGATTAGGATTCCAATTGTTTGGAATGAGTTGGTGGAAGTTTGCCGACCTGGCCGCCAGGGGGCTCCGGCGTGTCTACCTCTGACCTGGCCGCCAGGGGGCTCCGGCGTGTCTACCTCTGACCTGGCCGCCAGGGGGCTCCGGCGTGTCTACCTCTGACCTGGCCGCCAGGGGGCCGGCGTGTCTACCTCTGACCTGGCCGCCAGGGGGCTCCGGCGTGTCTACCTCTGACCTGCCAGTTGTGCTTGGAGTTACGTGAGGGAGGCTGCTGTTTGGCGTGTCGGCGCCATGGGGACACTCCCTGCCCCCCTGTTCGCCAGACGGAGACCGTTGGTTTGGAGTTTTCAGGACGTGATTCATGCCTTGCTCTTGAGGTTGTGTTGTTGGACATGTTACGTGTTCGTGTGGTCGAGGTGTACGGGCTCCAGCTCCTGACGACCCACCGAGCACTAGTGAAGTTTAACTCCGCGGCGGTGTATAAGGACTTCGTAGCCGCCATGGTTTTTTATTTTCTACCACAGACGTGGCCACACATTTACAATGCTAGCAGCATATATACATTTTCTTCTGTCCTCCATGGACAGGGTTAGAGATGTGTTAAACATACATTTTAAGGGTTTATTGAACAATCAACCACTGAAGGTGAGTCGGTGCTTTTAAAAATGCTAAGTTAACCTATATACGTAAATACATAGATACACAGATTTACGTATCCCTTACATAAAGTGTTTGATGTGTCATCTACACAGTGTCATTAATGTACATTTACAAAGGTGAAATGTAATTCTGATCAGCTTCCATATATACTTTATACTCATACATATACATACACACACATACACATATATACATATATGCACACATGCATTCACAGACATTTGTCTCATTTACTCTGACAGGGTGAGATAGCTGATAAAGAAACTAGTGTGCAATTAAGCACTTAATCACTGAAGGTGATTAAGGTGCTTTTACAAGCTCAGGTTATATAGTTACATCACATACATACATTGTATAATTAATCTATTACATGGTCAATCTTGAGTACAAGTCCAATATATCAAGTGTTCCAGTACTCGTATAGTAATTACACAGTTCAGCATACCTCAGCCCAGGAGGGCGAAAGTCAGTCAGTATGGGACATTCTACAATATAATGTTCGAGTGCATGTTTTCTCTTTCACAAAGTTGACACATTGTGTACTCGACATTTGAGTTTTGAGAAAGCTGCCAGATACGTCTATATCCCAGGCGTATTCTGGCCACTATAACATCACATTGCCGGGTTCTTGTTCTATTAGTCCCATATGTGAATGTCTCCTCACGATATCTATCATAATATTTAGTGCTACAACTTTCCGGTCTTTGTGAATTTGTTAGGTCCGTGAGATCTTCATTAGATATTTAAGTATTCTCTTTGTCACTGCTAATGAAACACCCATATCAGTGTCTACCACTGGTTTTCTACAGGCTGTCTTTGCAAGCATATCAACAGTGTCATGCCTTGAGATGCCAACATGTGATGGTATCCATAGGAGTTTAATTTCAAATCTGTTTTCTTTAGCAGCTAAAACATTCATTCGAATATTACTATTTTCTGGATGTCACTACTATGTGCGTTCAATGCCAGGAGTGCACTCTGCGAGTCACAGTATATAAGTCCACTGCCTTTGTCTTTTAAAAATTCAGTGGCAAGGTATATGCCTGCAAGTTCGGTTTGAGTTGTACTTGCCCAGTCATTGACGCGCTTCATTGCTGTATGTACGAGAGAAGATTGTTCAAATATATTACATGCACATCCGGTACATCGTCCACCCTCTTCTACAGAGCCGTCGGTATAGCACTAATACACATCGTTACCCATACTCTGAGTACTTTCAATGATGCTGCACAGTGTTAACTGTTTTAATAATGTAGAGTGCACACTATCTTTCTTGGGCGCATTTACAAAATCAACTGATAAATCCCAGTTATCCCATGGAGTAATTGGTTGATTAATCATTAGTTGAGTTGGGTATATTTTAATATATTGATGGAGTTTGCTACCTTGTAGAACCAATATACATAATCAGATTTCGTTCTTCTTCTATAGACTTCAGGTGAGTGCAGCATATTAGAAAGTTTAGCTTGAAACTTCATGTGTTGCCTAGA
>WNGS01082811.1:35436-60138 GCA_020271785.1 Procambarus virginalis
GAAATAGAAAATGCTGCCACCATCCATTCTAGATCATTACATACAAGACAAGGAATGGAACTTGTCTGTATCAACATAATACCCTCAAAGTGTTTCAAGAGGTATGCTCCTCTGTATCATGTACTCATTCAAAATTCTAGGGAACAAAGTTAAACACAGTTAAATAATAAATTCAATTATTTTCATATGGAATATATAATTTAAGCAAGTATAAATGTCAAGCTTAATATTTCAAAGTGAGTCATCATCCAAGAATTCGAGAACCCTACAACTCGACTGCCCCTGATCATCACACAACACTTGTAAACACGACTAAGTCACCTTAATGTTCAACTCACCAAGTGTCTGAGTTTCCGTGGAATAGAGAGGGGGGGGGGGAGGTCTGTAGTTGACAGAGACTGTCCCGCCCCGCCGGCTGACCGCCTGTGTGGACGGCTGGCCGCTGCTGGCTGTTTTCTTCTGTCTATGCTCTGCTTCTTCTGTCCTTCTCCTCTCTGAATCGATATCTCTCCGAGTATATATTGGGAAACCTAGTGGCTAACTCCGCCCACAAGTTAGATAGCCTCCGGCACTCTACCAAGCCACTCCTTAAACGTCGGCATGTTTGAAGGCTACCCGGCTCAATTATAAGATTAGCGAGAGCCAGGTGAGATTCGCATGACCTGACCTCAGGTCACTCGGTTGTCATTAACACTAGAGGTGTGAGATCCAGGCCAGACAAGTTGGCGTCTGTCAAATCCTTGTCTGTGACTCATATATCTCCATGTATGTATTAAATAAAATAAACCAAACACTTTACAGTGTTACATCTCCCCTTCTCCCCGAAAATAAAGTTTTTGCAACACTGCTAAAGCAAGCTAGCTGTGTGCGACAACTTTATTAACGGAAAAAATTACATCCTAGCTAACAAATATACATCATCCTACTCTAAAAATGAAATATGTAGACAGGCGTCCATTGTCTCTGGCTGGGCGCGTCACTGCTTGGTCCTGTAGATAGTCCTGTACCATATTTCTTCAACACAACTGCGTCCGTCGCTTCTCCGTCGTAACGCACAACAACTCTTGCCAACCAGGAAGCCGTTACTACTTGAACTGCGCACAGGACCGTGGAATTCGGTTGTCCCAGCTGATCTGTAATTGGCCCTACGTCAGTCACCATGAGAGACGTATATTGGGGTTCTTCACAGCTATAGGGACTACAAGTTTCGAGACCTCCATATAGTTGGCACCGTAGAAATCCCATCCTACTTCTTCCCTCCCAGTTGCTCCAGTACGCCTCCTTCAGAGAGCCACTTCTGACAGCCACATCAAGTCCGCACGACACAGGAGGAATCACTCAACAGAGCACCATGCTTGCAGGAGGGGCGGCCAGTTAAGGCAAACGATCCTGTCTTGCAATTACGCTCCATGCAATGATGCTGACACCAGCAAGGGACACTAGGCATCGTGTCTCACTCAGCTTGGTCTTATCTCTTCTTCTTCTTTTCTTCTCTCTTCTTTCTTCTTTTCTTTTTTCTCTTCTTCTCTCTTCTCTCTTGGGTCTTAGACAAGCGACCTGGGTCCATTGGGGTCTGTCCGTCCTGGGGTCCATCCTAGGTAGACCGATGTTGGTGGGACAGACTGGAGTCGTTGTTGCTCCTCTTCCATTTTTACTGGGTCGTCTGGGGTCGTCTGCAGAACGACCTGGGGTCCACTGGGGGGTCCGTCCGTCCTGGGGTCCACTGGGGTCCGTCCGTCCTGGGGTCCCCTGGAGTCCAATGTTGAACGACCGAGTGGCTGCATCTTGGGGTCCCCGGGGTGATGGTGGTGGTGGTGGACCCATGACTCCAGGTAAGGGGCTGGTTGCCGTGGTGTGGTGATAACCGCCCTGGGTGTGGTACAAAGCCGCCGTCTCCTCTTCGTATATGTGCGCACCTCTCCTCTGGCGACACCTGTGAATGAACATAAAGGCGACAATACCGTGTTCCAAGCTGCTGTGTGACCCTGTAGTTAACATAGGGTTCACACAGTCAGACATACCGTTCTCCTCCTGGCAACAACTACACTTAAATTTTTTAAATAATCCAATTAACACTGAATGATACTGACTTGGTGGAACAAAACAGTAACAGAGGAAGTTAGAGAAGAGAGAATAAGATCGTCACTACTTAAACTTGTCACTAAACGATCTCCACAAAAATATCAATACTAATAGAGACCAAACACTAGCCTAACTTAACTGTACCGTTTTAATCTTAAGTACTTAATTAGCCGTTACTCCCACCCTTATCCTACAGTCACCTACGTGACTCGAGTGTTTCCCTCGCTTCTCTGCGGGTCCACAACTCAAACTTTTGCCACACCCTGTGACCAGACTTCAACGCTAGGCGTCCCTAGACGTGAGTCAACTGACATACTAAGCCTCCCCCTAGTATGCTGTACAATACCAGTACACCTCGGGTTATTGCGTTCAAATGGAGTAAAAACAGTTGATCGCAATAATCTGAGCAGAACCACCACTTAAAACTACTTAAGAAATACACCTGCCACTCCCCAACTGACCTGGGGACCAGCGGAGGCTGGGTGTCCCCGTGGGACATGCGGGTCACCTGTCACACTCAGATGACCTGCACACCACCAACCGCTAAGTTCCCAAATCACCAAATCTTATCACTAACATAAATCACCACACGCAAGTTCTGGTGAACATTCCCTGAACTCCACAAAACTCACAAAATCACAAAACACATCGCCAGAAAATCACTATCTCCTAACCTGAAAAAAAACTCGCTAACTCGCGAATCTTAAAACCTGTCAATATCTCCCTGATAGCGCCTGAGCGGCAAAAGGACACGTGAGACTGAACAATGTTAAATTAACACCTGCTACATTAACATTGTTCAACACCGCTGCCATCATTGTAACGGGGGGGGGGGGGGAAGAAAGAGAATATCGAGTAAGTAAGAAGTGAGTAGGAGAAGTAGAAGAGGTAGAAGGGTAGATAGGTAGAAGTAGGAAAGTAGATAGTAGAAGTAAAAGATAGTAGAGTAGATAGTAGAAGAGAAATAGAAAATAGAAAAATAGAAAATGCTAGTAGAAGAAGAAATTAGAAGATGTAAGAAATAGGAAATAGTAGAAGTAGAAATGCTAGTAGAAGTAGAATAGAAGTATAGTAGAAAATAGAAAATGAAATGCTAGTAGAAGAAGAAATTAGAAGATGCTGCCACCATCATTCTAGATCATTTACATACAAGACAAGAATGGAACTTGTCTGTATCAACATAATACCCTCAAAGATGTTTCAAGAGGTATGCTCCCTCTGTATCATGTACTCATTCAAAATTCTAGGGAACAAAGTTAAAGACCAGTTAAATAATAAATTCACTATATTTCATATGGTAAGTATCAATAATTTAAGCAAGTATAAATGTCCAAGCTTATATTTCAAAGTGAGTCATCATCCAAGAATTCGAGAACCCTACAACTCGACTGCCCCTGATCATCACACAACACTTGTAAACCCGACTAAGTCACCTTAATGTTCAACTCACCAAGTGTCTTGAGTTTCCGTGGAATAGAGAGGGGGGGGGAGGTCTGTAGTTGACAGAGACTGTCCCGCCCCACCGGCTGACCGCCTGTGTGGACGGGTGGCCGCTGCTGGCTGTTTTCTGTCTATTGCTCTGCTTCTTCTGTCCTTCTCCTGCTCCTGAATCGATATCTCTCCGAGTATATATTGGGAAACCTAGTGGCTAACTCCGCCCACAAGTTAGATAGCCTCAGGCACTCTACCAAGCCACTCCTTAAACGTCGGCATGTTTGAAGGCTACCCGGCTCAATTATAAGATTAGCGAGAGCCAGGTGAGATTCGCATGACCTGACCTCAGATCAACTCGGTGTCATTAACACTAGAGGTGTGAGATCCAGGCCAGACAAGTTGGCGTCTGTCAAATCCTTGTCTGTGACTCATATATCTCCATGTATGTATTAAATAAAAATAAACCAAACACCTTTACAGTGTTACAGGGTGGGTATGGGGTCCACTACCGCCCCACAGGGTGGGTATGGGTCCACTACCGCCCCACAGGATGGGTATGGGGTACATAATACTGAACTAAACTATCGCCCCCGTCTTGGAGTTATACAATTATAGATATATATATTATAACTAGTGACTTACATTTCCTTAACCCTCGTCTGATAGATATAAATAATAATAAAAATAATGATTTTTAATAATAATTTTGTTGAGGGACAGGCAGCCTGTGAATATGTCAGGAACGGCAAAAAATCGAGTGTGCTGCTATGCATTATAGTATATAAGAGGTGATGCTTCCATTGACCAGGGTGAAGTAACTGGCCAGTATGAGTGAGGGGCTGCGACTAGCCAGCGGCCACACTGCCCTCAGTCTGGTGGGGGAGGAGCTGGAGCAGCAGCAGAAGGCCTTCCTCGGCTACTCTCCAGTAGGTCTGGTCCGTCTCACCCCCGGCAGGTGGCTCCTCCCCGCGTCCTACACCAAATATGCCGACAAACTCTATAACACCAAGGTAAGCTGCCCTTGTTTACAATTTTTTAAAGTAGATTAATCTTCATTGTTATGTAAAGGAACTATTACTAACCGAAAAATTCTTCCTCGTGAAAGGGATTCGAACCTTCAAACGCACTGGCATGTCGAGTACTGTGACCAATACATGGTGTACTGGTCACTGAGATGTTGGGGCTGACTAGACCATGAATAAGGCAGGGGTTACAGGACCTGGCCTGACCAGACCATGAATAAGGCAGGGGGTTACAGCACCAGGCCTGACTAGACCATGAATAAGGCAGGGGATTACAGGGCCTGGCCTGACCAGACCATGAATAAGGCAGGGGGTTACAGCACCAGGCCTGACCAGACCATGAATAAGGCAGGGGATTACAGGGTCTGGCCTGACCAGACCATGAATAAGACGGGTTATAGGGCCTGGCCTGACCAGACCATGAATAAGGCAGGGGTTATAGGGCCTGGCCAGACCAGACCATGAATAAGACAGGGGTTACAGGACCTGGCTGACCAGACCATGAATAAGGCAGGGGTTACAGGACCTGGCCTGACCAGACCATGAATAAGGCAGGGGTTACAGGACCTGGCCTGACCAGACCATGAATAAGGCAGGGGTTACAGGACCTGGCTGACCAGATCATGAATAAGACAAGGGTTACAGGACCTGGCTGACCAGATCATGAATAAGGCAGGGGTTACAGGACCTGGCTGACCAGACCATGAATAAAGCAGGGGTTACAGGGTCTGGCCTGACCAGACCATGAATAAGACAGAGGTTACAGGAACTGGCCTGACCAGACCATGAATAAGACAGGGTTACAGGACCTGGCTGACCAGACCATGAATAAGGCAGGGGTTACAGGGTCTGGCCTGACCAGACCATGAATAAGACAGAGGTTACAGGACCTGGCCTGACCAGACCATGAATAAGGCAGGGGTTACAGGACCTGGCTGACCAGTCCATGAATAAGACAGGGGTCACAGGACCTGGCTGACCAGACCTTGAATAAGACAGAGGTTACAGGACCTGGCTGACCAGACCATAAATAAGGCAGGGGTTACAGGACCTGGCCTGGCCAGACCTTGAATAAGACAGGGGTTACAGGACCTGGCCTGACCAGACCATGAATAAGACAGAGGTTACAGGACCTGGCCTGACCAGACCATGAATAAGACAGGGGTCACATGACCTGGCCTGACCAGACCATGAATAAGGCAGGGGTTACAGGACCTGGCCTGACCAGACCATGAATAAGGCAGGGGTCACAGGACCTGGCTGACCAGACCTTGAATAAGACAGGGGTTACAGGACCTGGCTGACCAGACCATGAATAAGACAGGGGTCACAGGACCTGGCTGACCAGACCATGAATAAGACAGGGGTTACAGGACCTGGCCTGACCAGACCATGAATAAGGCAGGGGTCACATGACCTGGCCTGACCAGACCATGAATAAGGCAGGGGTTACAGGACCTGGCCTGACCAGACCATGAATAGGACAGAGGTTACAGGACCTGGCTGACCAGACCATAAATAAGGCAGGGGTTACAGGACCTGGCCTGACCAGACCTTGTGTCAGGGCAGTAAAGAAATGTTTCTCTGGCAGTTCCGAGGGAGTGATGCTCTGGTGATGACGTATCCCAAGTGCGGCACCACCTGGATGCAGGAGATTGTATGGACCATGAGGAACAACCCGGACCTCAACCACCCCATGGCTCGTCTTCCTCTTAACGCCCGTAGCCCCTATTTAGAGTAAGTGTGAGAGACTTTTCCTTCACAGAGTGTGTAAGTGTTCCCTGACTTGTGCCTGGAAGTGGGGGAACATGTCAATGGATTTTGATGCAGATTCAACTTATAACTCATTTAAATATTTTGTAATCAGAGCACAGGAACATTGTATAGAGTACTGTTCAAATTTATTAGATTGAATACTAATGTCAGAAAATGGGTGACGGGACTAAGGATTCTTATTAAAATTATGAAACCTATATATTATACTGTATATGTTATGTGTTGAGTGAAAATTTGAAGTATATCTAGAATAACAATTTATCGTATGAAGTACTGTTAAACAAAAAAGAAGATTGAAAAGGCAAAATAGGTACGGCTAGAAAGGCAAAAACAAAAGCCAAATGGTTCGACTAGATATATCAAACAAAGACTAGGGAGAAGACTGGTCTTATGACGACCAGTCACAAGACCGGTCGGTCTTATGACAAATAGGTCAAGTAACTGATGATGACAAAGAAATGAGTGACATTCTAAATAAATACTTTGTCTCAGAATTTACTGAGGAAACTTTATATTTTGTTAGACAGGCTCCCTGGCTTGGCACCTTCTTCTGATAATTACTTATTTATTTATTTATTTTTTTATTTTATTATTTATTTATGCATATACAAGAAAGTACATTGGGAATGTGAGGATATATAATATGGTAATTACAATCTTGTAAAGCCACTAGTACGCGCAGCGTTTCGGGCAGGTCCTTAATCTAAGAAAATTTTAAGTAGGTAAATACTTGCAAAATTTATATAAAAAATGATAACAGCTACACGGCAAGAAAAAAAAAGATGAGAGAAATTGTAGGTACAGTATGTTAAAGCACATAGGTAGCTAAGATTAATTGCAATGACAGCTTGAATGGTAGTTGACGAAAATTGGTAGAAAAACAAAATATATTCTGTTAACACTTGAACAAAAGTATGTAGGTAATGGAGACAGCAAGTTTAATTGTTTATCATTACCAGAGAAGACGTTATTAAAGAGAGAAATTCAAGCCAAACAAACCATCAAAGAGGTGTGCTCTTAACTGTTCAATATTGGGTGCATGATTTTTGCCTCCCACTACTCTTGAGCCAGTCTACAGTCTCTGCACACCACTGGGACACCACTGGGACACCCCCTCTGCCCATCCTCTGTGCCTCTGCTATGCCATAACCCACTTCTGGTGGCTATTATAATTGCAATGACCCTTAAAGAACTCGACATGTCCTGGCGCCACAGTATTGTCTCATCAGGCTGCCATACCAGCCTCCATACTCAACCTATTCATCAGCTCATCCATAAATGCTTCTGCCAGCGTCATACTTTAAGACACTGCAAAGATCATTGGTACTATTGCGAACGTGTCAAAGAACTCAACCATAGACTCAACAGAACAAGAAAGCTATACAAAAAGCAGGCAAGTGACCGCAACAAGACCTTACTTTGTGAGGTCAAGGAACATGTGTATTAACTGACCAGACTAATAAAAGAACAAAAGTGGCTGGAATGGTGTTCACACCTGAATGAACACACCTCTCTTGGAGAGATGTGGCAGCAAATCCACCGGGCCAAAGGGAATAAAACACCTAAAGCCCACACCCCAAGGATCCTCAACAGGAAGCCGAAGTACTGGCAACCAGGTTTGCAGAGAGAGCAGCCAGCAATCAACTTCCACCAGATGTATTAGCAGTACAGACTGGACTAGAGGAAGAAAGGTGGCACAGAATCCTTACAGCATGTGAAGAAGTCTCTGACACTAATGCCCCCTTCACACTGGATGAGCTCAATCGGGCTAAGAAAAACTCCAAGGATACATCCCCTGGAGACGACAAAATAACCTATAAAATGATTAGAGACCTTGGCCCAGAGGGAGACGCTGCATACCTAAGGTTAATTAATTTAGCCTGGACTTCTCAAACTAGACCTTCAGCTTGGAATAAGGCAGACATAGTACCGATCCCAAAACCCAAAGATCCAGCTAATCCCAGGCCCATCTCTCTCCAAAGCTGTGCAGCCAAGACGGCTGACAGAATGGCACTCAACAGACTGGAGTGAAAAATGCCTAAACTGCACCATGATATGTATGCCTATAGAAGAGGGGTTGGCACGGTGGAATGTATTACAACTCTGTTAGCCCACCTGAATGACAGACCAGGAATGCTGATATTACTGGACCTCGAGAAAACTTTTGAACTGGCTAGCGCCCCTGCTATTCTCTGCTGCTTCATTGACAAAGAGGTCAGAGGCAACCTCATAAACATCTTCTGTCTCATAAACAGAGAAGCATGAGTAAAATTTCATGGCACAACCTCTAATACAAAAGTCATGAAAATGGTACACCACAAGGAGGTATTCTCAGCCCCTTTCTCTTCAACTGTTTAATGGAAAGAATAATGAGGTTGAAACTTCCACATCACTGCAGGCTGCTAAACTACGCGGACGACTTTGTCATCATCATAAATATAAATAAATAAATATAAATATGTTTATTCAGTTAAGGTATATACATACAAGTGATGTTACATTAATGGATCGAATTATAGATAGAGCTAGTACATACAATGCCTAAAGCCACTATATGCAATGCGTTTCGGGCAGGAAGAACATTAATATCTAGAACTTAATACTAATTGAGCATAAAGAATAAAATGTGTTGAGAACAAATACAGATAAAGATAAAAAAAAGGGGGAACATGACTGAAAAGCAGCACAAATACAAAAGGTTGACAAACAGCATTGATTAAAAAAATAACAGACATGGGTNACAGTATTGGGCAGCGTCATCATCCTGTGAGTAGACACACCGCCATAGTGACAGTATTGGGCAGCGTCACTCATCCTGTGAGTGGACACACCGCCATAGTGACAGTATTGGGCAGCGCCACTCATCCTGTGTGTGAGGACACACAACCATAGTGACAGTATTGGACAGCGTCACTCATCCTGTGAGTGGACACACCGCCATAGTGACAGTATTGGGCAGCGCCACTCATCCTGTGAGTGGACACACCGCCATAGTGACAGTATTGGGCAGCGTCACTCATCCTGTGAGTGACACACCACCATAGTGGCAGTATTGGGCAGCGTCACTCATCCTGTGAGTGGAACAACCCCATAGTGACAGTATTGAGCAGCGTCAAACTCATCCTGTGAGTGGACACACCGCCATAGTGACAGTATTGGGCAGCGTCACTCATCCTGTGAGGGACACACCACCATAGTGACAGTATTGGGCAGCGCCACTCATCCTGTGAGTGGACACACCGCCATAGTGACAGTATTGGGCAGCGCCACTCATCCTGTGAGTGGACACACCGCCATAGTGACAGTATTGGGCAGCGTCACTCATCCTTAGTGAACACACCGCCATAGTGACAGTATTGGGCAGCGCCACATCCTGTGAGTGGACACATCGCCGTAGTGACAGTATTGGGCAGCACCACAGATCCTGTGAGTGGACACACCGCCATAGTGACAGTATTGGGCAGCGCCACTCATCCTGTGAGTGGACACACCGCCATAGTGACAGTATTGGGCAGCGCACTCATCCTGTGAGTGTACACACCACTATAGTGACAGTATTGGGCAGCGTCACTCATCCTGTGAGTGGACACACCGCCATAGTGACAGTATTGGGCAGCGTCACTCATCCTGTGAGTGGACACACCGCCATAGTGACAGTATTGGGCAGCGCCACTCATCCTGTGAGTGGACACAACCGCCATAGTGACAGTATTGGGCAGCGCCACTCATCCTGTGAGTGAACACACCGCCATAGTGACAGTATTGGGCAGCGTCACTCATCCTGTGAGTGGACACACCGCCATAGTGACAGTATTGGGCAGCGTCACTCATCCTGTGAGTGGACACACCCCCATAGTGACAGTATTGGGCAGCGTCACTCATTCTGTGAGTGGACACACCGCCATAGTGACAGTATTGGGCAGCAGCGCCACTCATCTGTGAGTGGACACACCGCCATAGTGACAGTATGGGGCAGCGTCACTCATCCTGTTAGTGAACACACCGCCATAGTGACAGTATTGGGCAGCGCCACTCATCCTGTGAGTGACACACAACCATAGTGACAGTATTGGGCAGCGTCACTCATCCTGTGAGTGGACACACCGCCATAGTGACAGTATTGGGCAGCGCCACTCATCCTGTGAGTGGACACACCGCCATAGTGACAGTATTGGGCAGCGTCACTCATCCTGTGAGTGGACACACCGCCATAGTGACAGTATTGGGCAGCGTCACTCATCCTGTGAGTGGACACACCGCCATAGTGACAGTATTGGGCAGCGTCACTCATCCTGTGAGTGGACACACCCCCATAGTGACAGTATTGGGCAGCGTCAAACTCATCCTGTGAGTGGACACACCGCCATAGTGACAGTATTGGGCAGCGTCACTCATCTGTGAGTGGACACACCACCATAGTGACAGTATTGGGCAGCGCCACTCATCCTGTGAGTGGACACACCGCCATAGTGACAGTATTGGGCAGCGCCACTCATCCTGTGAGTGGACACACCGCCATAGTGACAGTATTGGGCCAGCGTCACTCATCCTGTTAGTGAACACACCGCCATAGTGACAGTATTGGGCAGCGCCACTCATCCTGTGAGTGGACACATCGCCGTAGTGACAGTATTGGGCAGCACCACAGATCCTGTGATTGGACACACCGCCATAGTGACAGTATTGGGCAGCGCCACTCATCCTGTGAGTGGACACACCGCCATAGTGACAGTATTGGGCAGCGCACTCATCCTGTGAGTGGACACACCACCATAGTGACAGTATTGGGCAGCGTCACTCATCCTGTGAGTGGACACACCGCCATAGTGACAGTATTGGGCAGCGTCACTCATCCTGTGAGTGGACAACACGCCATAGTGACAGTATTGGGCAGCGTCACTCATCCTGTGAGTGGACACACCGCCATAGTGACAGTATAGGGCAGCGCCACTCATCCTGTGAGTGGACACACCACCATAGTGACAGTATTGGGCAGCGTCACTCATCCTGTGAGTGGACACACCGCCATAGTGACAGTATTGGGCAGCGTCACTCATCCTGTGAGTGGACACACCCCCATAGTGACAGTATTGGGCAGCGTCACTCATCCTGTGAGTGGACACACCGCCATAGTGACAGTATTGGGCAGCGCCACTCATCCTGTGAGTGGACACACTGCCATAGTGACAGTATTGGGCAGCGCCACTCATCTTGTGAGTGGACACACCGCCATAGTGACAGTATTGGGCAGCGCCACTCATCCTGTGAGTGGACACACCACCATAGTGACAGTATTGGGCAGCGCCACTCATCTTGTGAGTGGACACACCGCCATAGTGACAGTATAGGGCAGCGCCACTCATCCTGTGAGTGGACACACTGCCATAGTGACAGTATTGGGCAGCGTCACTCATCCTGTGAGTGGACACACCGCCATAGTGACAGTATTGGGCAGCGCCACTCATCCTGTGAGTGGACACACTACCATAGTGACAGTATTGGGCAGCGCCACTCATCTTGTGAGTGGACACACCGCCATAGTGACAGTATTGGGCAGCGCCACTCATCCTGTGAGTGGACACACTGCCATAGTGACAGTATTGGGCAGCGCCACTCATCTTGTGAGTGGACACACCGCCATAGTGACAGTATTGGGCAGCGTCACTCATCCTGTGAGTGGACACACCGCCATAGTGACAGTATTGGGCAGCGCCACTCATCCTGTGAGTGGACACACCGCCATAGTGACAGTATTGGGCAGCGTCACTCATCCTGTGAGTGGACACACCGCCATAGTGACAGTATTGGGCAGCGTCACTCATGCTGTGAGTGGACATAATAATAATAATAATAAATAATAATAATATTTTTTTATTCAGGTAAGGTACATACATACAAGGTAAGATACCAAAGTTGATGGATTTACAGATAGAGTTAGTACATACAATGCCTAAAGTCACTATGACGCAAAGCGTTTCAGGCAGAAAAAATACTAAGACTAAAACTTAATACTAATTGAGATTAAAGTATAAATTGTGTTGAGAAAAAATAAGAAAAGAATGGAAAAAAGGGGGAAACATGGCAGAAAAAAAAAGCAAAAATACAATTTGGTCAATAAAACAGCATTGTTTAAAATAGTAAGACATGGGTTGACATTTTGGGGTGAGGTAGGTTACATGGAGTTAATTAGGTTGTTGTTGTTGTTGTTGTTTGTTGTTGTTTAAGATTCGCTACTCAGAACAATAAGTTCCGGTAGCACGGGCTATGGTGAGCCCGTAAGTGGAGGCTCTTTGGATCCATTATCTATACCAGTAGCTGATACTAGAGATCTGGCGATGGATGGGGGTCTTCATGCTGGTTTTCAGCCTGGAGGGCTGGCTATACCAGTTATGGAGCTGGTGTGATTAGTATCGACCTCTAGGTTTTCCGTTTTTTCTTTACCTGCGACTTTGGCTGAGCAGTGCTGTCGCTGGAGTTTGGTGACGTGGCCTCCATGAGGAAGTCTTGAACCGAGTAGGTGTCGTATTTGTGATGCGGCGGTGGAGCTCCTACTATGATTTCCTCGTCTGAGGAGTCTGTAAACTCCGTAGTGGGCGTTTTTGTCTTTCGCCTCGCAGCCTTCGGTAGGCTTAGGTGTCGTTGATTGGTGGTTGTAGCTATTTCAGGAGCGCTGGTGGTGCTGTTATCGTTTGTAGACAGCACGTCTGCTAGCGCGGCTGCTGAGACTGTGATGGTAGGAGTGTTGGGAGCTGGAGAAGGAATTACCTCTGTGTCGCCTGGGTCATGGGCGGTTCTGGAGTCAGTGTTGAAGTTGACCGCACGGTCGTCCTGGTGGTAGTCTCCGGAGTGGTAGAGGAGGCAGTGAGATTTACGCTAGTGGCTATGATGGGGGCCAGGCCATTGTCTATGTATAATGCGTTTAGTTCACTGACAAAGCGCTGGTTGTCAAGTCCTGCAAGCCTTTCCGCTAGTTTAGGAAGACCAGGGATAATGCCTGCACGTGATGCAGGGGGCTGTGAAGGAGCCTGTGGGACCTTGGGTCCCCAATGAGAAGGCTGTGTCGCCTGCTGGGAGGAGCCACATGTTGGTAAGATCGGAAAGTCTTCTGGTCGATTAGTGGTCATTCCACATTCGGGTCCCTTGATTTGTAAAGCATTTCTAGTTTGACTAAATCGTACTCTTGGAATATCAATTAGGTATTTGTTTCTGGTGTGGTGCTCATGGGATCTGTTACAACCTTCTAGGAAGCTTTTAAGGTCAGGACTGACATTACAGTTCAGCGTTTTATATATGTATAATACACACGAAAGAATGTGCAGGGACTTAATATCTAACATATTCAGAGATTTGAGTAGGGGTACCGAGTGATGTCTGGGGCCAGAGTTGGATATTGTCCTAATAGCAGCTTTGTGTTGAGTAATTAGAGGACATAAATGATTTTGTGTAGTAGAACCCCAAGCACAAATACCATAGTTGAGATATGGATAGATGAGGGAGTAATAGAGAGTCACCAGGGCAGGTCGGGGTACATAATATCTGATCTTAGAAAGAATGCCAACAGTTTTTGAAACTTTTTTTGATATATTTAGAATGTGTCCCTGGAAATTCAACTTGTGGTCAATGAGAACGTCAAGAAATTTGCCATCTACTTTGTTACAAATTTGGGTATTGCTAATCCTGAGATTTATTTGATTTGAGGATTTATTGCCAAACAAAATATAGAAAGTTTTGTCAATATTGAGGGTGAGTTTGTTGGCAGTTAGCCAGTGATGGACTTTATTTAGCTCAGTATTCACTGTGGCATATTTGGTGACTGCCCCTCACCTTTCTCTATTAGGTTAGGGGGATGTAAGAACTGTTACCTGTAATTAGGGATAGGATAGTTAGTGCTTGTATAGTTAGATAGCTTGAATAGTTAGTGCTAATTAGTTATGCCATTAAGATAATGAGATAATGGAGCGAGTATAAGGATTACTGGCTACAGTACATTGGGTTCGTGTGAGTACATACCATGATGTGTTTACATTCATGTAAAGCCACTAGTACCCACACCGTTTTGGCAGGTCCTTAATCTAACAGATAATTTTAAGTAGGTAAATTCTAGCAGAATTTATAAAATGATAACTCGTACATTGTAAGGAAATTTGACACAAATTAGTAGGCACATTAATATGGTTGGCGGGTCAGTGGTAACTAAAACTCTTTTATTAAAAGAGTTATCCCTAAAAAATTATCCCTAAAAATGTGACGGGGTCAGCAGTAAGTCTCGGATAGGTCCTCTACCTCTCTCAAAGTGACTGATCTGTGGTAAGTTTCCAGGTCTGAACCTGGGACCTCTCTCAGAGTGACAGATCAGCGGTAAGTTTTGCCCAAAACCAAAACTTACTGTTAACCTGTCATACATGAACACTACTCTACCGCCCACGAGATGGGTATGGGGTCCACTACCGCCCCACAGGGTGGGTATGGGGTCCACTACCTGCCCACAGGGTGGGTATGGGGTCCACTACCTGCCCACAGGATGGGTATGGGGTCCACTACCGCCCCACTGGATGGGTATGGGGTCCACTACCGCCCCACAGGATGGGTATGGGGTCCACTACCGGCCCACAGGATAGGTATGGGGTCCACTACCGCCCACAGGATAGGTATGGGGTCCACTACCACCCCACAGGATAGGTATGGGGTCCACTACCGCCCCACAGGATAGGTATGGGGTCCACTACCGCCCCACAGGATAGGTATGGGGTCCACTACCGCCCCACAGGATAGGTATGGGGTCCACTACCGCCCCACAGGATAGGTATGGGGTCCACTACCGCCCCACAGGATAGGTATGGGGTCCACTGCCGCCCCACAGGATAGGTATGGGGTCCACTACCGCCCCACAGGATAGGTATGGGGTCCACTACCGCCCCACAGGATGGGTATGGGGTCCACTACCGCCCCACAGGATAGGTATGGGGTCCACTACCGCCCACAGGATGGGTATGGGGTCCACTACCGCCCCACAGGATAGGTATGGGGTCCACTACCGCCCCACAGGATAGGTATGGGGTCCACTACCGCCCCACAGGATAGGTATGGGGTCCACTACCGCCCACAGGATGGGTATGGGGTCCACTACCGCCCCACAGTATGGGTATGGGGTCCACTACCGCCCCACAGGATGGGTATGGGGTCCACTACCACCCACAGGATGGGTATGGGGTCCACTACCGCCCACAGTATGGGTATGGGGTCCACTACCACCCCACAGGATGGGTATGGGGTCCACTACCGCCCCACAGGATAGGTATGGGGTCCACTACCGCCCACAGGATGGGTATGGGGTCCACTACCGCCCCACAGGATGGGTATGGGGTCCACTACCGCCCCACAGGATGGGTATGGGGTCCACTACCGCCCTCAGGATGGGTATGGGGTCCACTACCGCCCCACAGTATGGGTATGGGGTCCACTACCACCCCACAGGATGGGTATGGGGTCCACTACCGCCCCACAGGATAGGTATGGGGTCCACTACCGCCCACAGTATGGGTATGGGGTCCACTACCACCCCACAGGATGGGTATGGGGTCCACTACCGCCCACAGTATGGGTATGGGGTCCACTACCACCCCACAGGATAGGTATGGGGTCCACTACCGCCCACAGGATGGGTATGGGGTCCACTACCGCCCCACAGGGTGGGTATGGGGTCCACTACCGCCCCACAGGATGGGTATGGGGTCCACTACCGCCCACAGGATGGGTATGGGGTCCACTACCGCCCCACAGTATGGGTATGGGGTCCACTACCGCCCCACAGGATGGGTATGGGGTCCACTACCGCCCTCAGGATGGGTATGGGGTCCACTACCGCCCCACAGGATGGGTATGGGGTCCACTACCGCCCCACAGGATGGGTATGGGGTCCACTACCGCCCCACAGGATGGGTATGGGGTCCACTACCGCCCCACAGGATGGGTATGGGGTCCACTACCTGCCCTCAGGATGGGTATGGGGTTCTCTGCCGCCCCACAGGATGGGTATGGGGTCCACTACCTGCCCTCAGGATGGGTATGGGGTTCTCTGCCGCCCCACAGGATGGGTATGAGGTCCACTACCGCCCCACAGGATGGGTATGGGGTCCACTACCACCCCACAGGATGGTATGGGGTCCACTACCGCCCCACAGGATAGGTATGGGGTCCACTACCGCCCACAGGATGGGTATGGGTCCACTACCGCCCCACAGGATGGGTATGGGGTCCACTACCGCCCACAGGATGGTATGGGTCCACTACCGCCCCACAGGATGGGTATGGGGTCCACTACCGCCCCACAGGATGGGTATGGGGTCCACTACCTGCCCTCAGGATGGGTATGGGGTTCTCTGCCGCCCCACAGGATGGGTATGAGGTCCACTACCGCCCCACAGGATGGGTATGGGGTCCACTACCACCCACAGGATGGGTATGGGGTCCACTACCACCCACAGGATGGGTATGGGGTCCCTACCGCCCCACAGGATGGGTATGGGGTCCACTACTGCCCACAGGATGGGTATGGGGTCCACTACCGCCCCACAGGATGGGTATGGGGTCCACTACCGCCCCACAGGATGGGTATGGGGTCCACTACTGCCCACAGGATGGGTATGGGGTCCACTTCCGCCCCACAGATGGGTATGGGGTCCACTACCGCCCACAGGATGGGTATGGGGTCCACTACCTGCCCTCAGGATGGGTATGGGGTCCACTACCACCCCACAGGATGGGTATGGGGTCCACTACCTGCCCTCAGGATGGGTATGGGGTTCTCTGCCGCCCCACAGGATGGGTATGAGGTCCACTACCGCCCCACAGGATGGGTATGGGGTCCACTACCGCCCCACAGGATGGGTATGAGGTCCACTACCACCCCCCAGGGTGGGTATGGGGTCCACTACCGCCCCACAGGATGGGTATGGGGTCCACTACCGCCCACAGGATGGGTATGGGTCCACTACCGCCCCACAGGATGGGTATGGGGTCCACTACCGCCCCACAGGATGGGTATGGGGTCCACTACCGCCCACAGGGTGGGTATGGGTCCACTACCTGCCCTCAGGATGGGTATGGGGTCCACTACCTGCCCTCAGGGTGGGTATGGGGTCCACTACCGCCCACAGGGTGGGTATGGGGTCCACTACCTGCCCTCAGGATGGGTATGGGGTCCACTACCTGCCCTCAGGATGGGTATGGGGTCCACTACCGCCCACAGGGTGGGTATGGGGTCCACTACCTGCCCTCAGGATGGGTATGGGGTCCACTACCTGCCCTCAGGGTGGGTATGGGGTCCACTACCGCCACAGGGTGGGTATGGGGTCCACTGCCGCCCCACAGGATGGGTATGGGGTCCACTACCTGCCCTCAGGATGGGTATGGGGTCCACTACCTGCCCTCAGGATGGGTATGGGGTCCACTACCGCCCCACAGGATGGGAATGGGGTCCACTACCGCCCACAGGGTGGGTATGGGGTCCACTACCTGGCCTCAGGATGGGTATGGGGTCCACTACCTGCCCTCAGGGTGGGTATGGGGTCCACTACCGCCCACAGGGTGGGTATGGGGTCCACTACCTGCCCTCAGGATGGGTATGGGGTCCACTACCTGCCCTCAGGGTGGGTATGGGTTCCACTACTGCCCACAGGGTGGGTATGGGGTCCACTACCTGGCCTCAGGATGGGTATGGGGTCCACTACCTGCCCTCAGGGTGGGTATGGGGTCCACTACCGCCCACAGGGTGGGTATGGGGTCCACTACCTGCCCTCAGGATGGGTATGGGGTCCACTACCTGCCCTCAGGATGGTTATGGGGTCCACTACTGCCCACAGGGTGGGTATGGGGTCCACTACCTGCCCTCAGGATGGGTATGGGGTCCACTACCTGCCCTCAGGGTGGGTATGGGGTCCACTACCGCCCACAGGGTTGTAACCGGGGGGGGGGAGATGAGAATATCGAGTAAGTAGGAAGTGAGTAGGAGAAGTAGAAGAGGTAGAAGGGTAGATAGGTAGAAGTAGGAAAGTAGATAGTAGAAGTAGAAGAGTAGATAGTAGAAGTAGAAAATAGAAAATAGAAAATGAAATGCTAGTAGAAAAAGAAATTAGAAGATGTAAGAAATAGGAAATAGTAGAAGTAGAAATTGCTAGTAGAAGTAGAAATTGAAGTAGAGTAGAAAATAGAAAATGAAATGCTAGTAGAAGAAGAAATTAGAAGATGCTGCCACCATCCATTCTAGATCATTTACATACAAGACAAGGAATGGAACTTGTCTGTATCAACATAATACCCTCAAAGATGTTTCAAGAGGTATGCTCCCTCTGTATCATGTACTCATTCAAAATTCTAGGGAACAAAGTTAAAGACCAGTTAAATGTATAAATTCACTTATATTTCATATGGTAAGTATCAATAATTTAAGCAAGTATAAATGTCCAAGCTTAATATTTCAAAAGTGAGTCATCATCCAAGAATTCGAGAACCCTACAACTCGACTGCCCCTGATCATCAAACAACACTTGTAAACCCGACTAAGTCATCTTAATGTTCAACTCACCAAGTGTCTTGAGTTTCCGTGGAATAGAGAGGGGGGGGGAGGTCTGTAGTTGACAGAGACTGTCCCGCCCCACCGGCTGACCGCCTGTGTGGACGGCGGGCCGCTGCTGGCTGTTTTTCTGTCTATTGCTCTGCTTCTTCTGTCCTTCTCCTGCTCCTGAATCGATATCTCTCCGAGTATATATTGGGAAACCTAGTGGCTAACTCCGCCCACAAGTTAGATAGCCTCAGGCACTCTACCAAGCCACTCCTTAAACGTCGGCATGTTTGAAGGCTACCCGGCTCAATTATAAGATTAGCGAGAGCCAGGTGAGATTCGCATGACCTGACCTCAGATCAACTCGGTGTCATTAACACTAGAGGTGTGAGATCCAGGCCAGACAAGTTGGCGTCTGTCAAATCCTTGTCTGTGACTCATATATCTCCATGTATGTATTAAATAAAAATAAACCAAACACCTTTACAGTGTTACAGGGTGGGTATGGGGTACATAATACTGAACTAAACTATCGCCCCCTTCTTGGAGTTATACAATTATAGAATATATATTATAACTAGTGACTTACATTTCCTTAACCCTCGTCTGATAGATATAAAATAATAATAAAAATAATTAATATTTAATAATAAATTTTGTTGAGGGACAGGCAACCATTGAATATGTCAGGAACGGCAAAAAATCGAGTGTGCTGCTATGCATTATAGTATATAAGAGGTGATGCTTCCATTGACCAGGGTGAAGTAACTGGCCAGTATGAGTGAGGGGATGCGACTAGCCAGCGGCCACACTGCCCTCAGCCTGGTGGGGGAGGAGCTGGAGCAGCAGCAGAAGGCCTTCCTCGGCTACTCTACAGTAGGTCTGGTCCGTCTCACCCCCGGCAGGTGGCTCTTCCCCGCGTCCTACACCAAATATGCCGACAAACTCTATAACACCAAGGTAAGCTGCCCTTGTTTACAATTTTTTAAAGTAGATTAATCTTCATTGTTATGTAAAGGAACTATTACTAACCGAAAATTCTTCCTCATGAAAGGGATTCGAACCTTCAACGCACTGGCATGTCGAGTACTGTGACCAATACATGGTGTACTGGTCACTGAGATGTTGGGGCTGACTAGACCATGAATAAGGCAGGGGTTACAGGACCTGGCCTGACCAGACCGTGAATAAGACAGGGGGTTACAGGACCTGGCTGACCAGACCATGAATAAGACAGGGATTACAGGGTCTGGCCTGACCAGACCATGAATAAGACAGAGGTTACAGGACCTGGCTGACCAGACGATGAATAGACAGGGGGTTACAGGACCTGGCTGACCAGACCATGAATAAGGCAGGGGTACAGGACCTGGTTGACCAGACCATGAATAAGACAGGGGTTACAGGACCTGGCCTGACCAGACCATGAATAAGGCAGGGGATTACAGGGCTGGCCTGACCAGACCATGAATAAGGCAGGGGGTTACAGCACCAGCCTGACCAGACCATGAATAAGGCAGGGGATTACAGGGTCTGGCCTGACCAGACCATGAATAAGACGGGTTATAGGGCCTGGCCTGACCAGACCATGAATAAGGCAGGGGTTATAGGGCCTGGCCTGACCAGACCATGAATAAGACAGGGGTTACAGGACCTGGCTGACCAGACCATGAATAAGGCAGGGGTTACAGGACCTGGCCTGACCAGACCATGAATAAGGCAGGGTTACAGGACCTGGCCTGACCAGACCATGAATAAGGCAGGGTTACAGGACCTGGCTGACCAGATCATGAATAAGACAGGGGTTACAGGACCTGGCCTGACCAGACCATGAATAAGGCAGGGTTACAGGACCTGGCCTGACCAGACCATGAATAAGACAGGGTTACAGGACCTGGCTGACCAGACCATGAATAAGGCAGGGGTTACAGGTCTGGCCTGACCAGACCATGAATAAGACAGAGGTTACAGGACCTGGCTGACCAGACGATGAATAAGACAGGGTTACAGGACCTGGCCTGACCAGACCATGAATAAGGCAGGGTTACAGGGTCTGGCCTGACCAGACCATGAATAAGATAGAGGTTACAGGACCTGGCCTGACCAGACCTTGAATAAGGCAGGGGGTTACAGGACCTGGCTGACCAGTCCATGAATAAGACAGGGGTCACAGGACCTGGCTGACCAGACCTTGAATAAGACAGGGGTCACAGGACCTGGTTGACCAGACCTTGAATAAGACAGAGGTTACAGGACCTGGCTGACCAGACCATAAATAAGGCAGGGGTTACAGGACCTGGCCTGACCAGACCTTGAATAAGACAGGGGTTACAGGACCTGGCCTGACCAGACCATGAATAAGACAGAGGTTACAGGACCTGGCCTGACCAGACCATGAATAAGACAGGGGTCACAGGACCTGGCTGACCAGACCTTGAATAAGACAGGGGTTACAGGACCTGGCTGACCAGACCATGAATAAGACAGGGGTCACAGGACCTGGCCTGACCAGACCTTGTGTCAGGACAGTAAAGAAGTGTTTCTCTGGCAGTTCCGAGGGAGTGATGCTCTGGTGATGACGTATCCCAAGTGCGGCACCACCTGGATGCAGGAGATTGTATGGACGATGAGGAACAACCCGGACCTCAACCACCCCATGGCCCGTCTTCCCCTAAACGCCCGTAGCCCCTATTTAGAGTAAGTGTGAGAGTCTTTTCCTTCACAGAGTGTGTAAGTGTTCCCTGACTTGTGCCTGGAAGTGGGGGAACATGTCAATGGATTTTGATGCAGATTCAACTTATAACTCATTTAAATATTTTGTAATCAGAGCACAAGAATATTGTATAGAGTACTGTTCAAATTTATTAGATTGAATACTAATGTCAGAAAATGGATGACGGGACTAAAGATTGTTATTAAAATTATGAAACCTATATATTATACTGTATATGTTATGTGTTGAGTGAAATTTGAAGTATATCTAGAATAACAATTTATCGTATGAAGTACTGTTAAACAAAAAAAGAAGATTGAAAAGGCAAAATAGGTACGGCTAGAAAGGCAAAAACAAAAGCCAATGGTTCGACTAGATATATCAAACAAAGTCTAGGGAGAAGACTGGTCTTATGACGACCAGTCACAAGACTGGTCGGTCTTATGACAAATAGGTCAAGTAACTGATGATGACAAAGAAATGAGTGACATTCTAAATAAATACTTTGTCTCGGTATTTACTGAGGAAACTTTATATTTTGTTAGATAGGCTCCCTGGCTTGGCGCCTTCTTCTGATAATTATTTCATATTCTGTTAACACTTGAACAAAAGTATGTAGGTAATGGAGACAGCAAGTTTAATTGTTTATCATTACCAGAGAAGACGTTATTAAAGAGAGAAATTCAAGCCAAACAAACCATCAAAGAGGTGTGCTCATAACTGTTCAATATTGGGTGCATGATTTTTGCCTCCCACCACTCTTGAGCCAGTCTACAGTCTCTGCACACCACTGGGACACCACTGGGACACCCCCTCTGCCCATCCTCTGTGCCTCTGCTATGCCATAACCCACTTCTGGTGGCTATTATAATTGCAATGACCCTTAGAGGACTCGACATGTCCTGGCGCCACAGTATTGTCTCAGCAGGCTACCATACCAGCCTCCATACTCAACCTATTCAGCAGCTCATCCATAAATGCTTCTGCCAGCGTCATACTTTAAGACACTGCAAAGATCATTGGTACTATTGCGAACGTGTTAAAGAACTCAACCATAGATTTAACAGCACAAGGAAGCTATACAAAAAGCAGCCAAGTGACCGCAACAAGACCTTACTTTGTGAGGTCAAGGAACATGTGTATTAACTGACCAGACTAATAAAAGAACAAAAGTGGCTGGAATGGTGTTCACACCTGAATTAACACACCTCTCTTGGAGAGATGTGGCAGCAAATCCACCGGACCAAAGGGAATAAAACACCTAAAGCCCCACACCCCAAGGATCCTCAACAGGAAGCCGAAGTACTGGCAACCAGATTGCAGACAGCAGCCAGCAATCAACTTCCATCAGATGTATTAGCAGTACAGACCGGACTAGAGGAAGAAACGTGGCACAGAATCCTTACAGCATGTGAAGAAGTCTCTGACACTAATGCCCCCTTCACACTGGATGAGCTCAATCGGGCTAAGAAAAACTCCAAGGATACATCCCCTGGAGACGACAAAATAAGCTATAAAATGATTAGAGACCTTGGCCCAGAGGGAGACGCTGCATACCTAAGGTTAATTAATTTAGCCTGGACTTCTCAAACTAGACCTTCAGCTTGGAATAGAGCAGACATAGTACCGATCCCAAAACCCAAAGATCCAGCTAATCCCAGGCCCATCTCTCTCCAAAGCTGTGCAGCCAAGACGGCTGACAGAATGGCACTCAACAGACTGGAGTGAAAAATGCCTAAACTGCACCATGATATGTATGCCTATAGAAGAGGGGTTGGCACGGTGGAATGTATTACAACTCTGTTAGCCCACCTGAATGACAGACCAGGAATGCTGATATTACTGGACCTCGAGAAAACTTTTGAACTGGCTAGCGCCCCTGCTATTCTCTGCTGCTTCATTGACAAAGAGGTCAGAGGCAACCTCATAAACATCTTCTGTCTCATAAACAGAGAAGCATGAGTAAAATTTCATGGCACAACCTCTAATACAAAAGTCATGAAAATGGTACACCACAAGGAGGTATTCTCAGCCCCTTTCTCTTCAACTGTTTAATGGAAAGAATAATGAGGTTGAAACTTCCACATCACTGCAGGCTGCTAAACTACGCGGACGACTTTGTCATCATCATAAATATAAATAAATAAATATAAATATGTTTATTCAGTTAAGGTATATACATACAAGTGATGTTACATTAATGGATCGAATTATAGATAGAGCTAGTACATACAATGCCTAAAGCCACTATTACGCAATGCGTTTCGGGCAGGAAGAACATTAATATCTAGAACTTAATACTAATTGAGCATAAAGAATAAAATGTGTTGAGAACAAATACAGATAAAGATAAAAAAAAGGGGGAACATGACTGAAAAAGCAGCACAAATACAAAAGGTTGACAAACAGCATTGATTAAAAAAATAACAGACATGGGTTGACAATAGAAGGGTAAGGTAGGTTACAGGGAATTATTAGGTAGTGTTTAGTTTTAATCTTAAACTGGTTGAGAGAGGTACAGTCTTTAACATGGTTGGGAAGGTCATTCCACATTTTGGGTCCCTTGATTTGTAGAGCATTTCTAGTTTGATTAAGCCGTACTCTTGGAATATCAAAACTGTATTTATTTCTGGTGTGATGCTGATGGGTTCTGTTACAACCTTCAATGAAGCTTTTGAGTTCAGGATTGGCATTACAGTTCAGCGTTTTATATGTATGATACACATGAGAGAATGTGCAGTGACTTAATATCTAACATATTCAGAGATTTGAGTAGGGGTACCGAGTGATGTCTGGGGCCAGAGTTAGATATTGTCCTAATAGCAGCTTTGTGTTGAGTAATTAGAGGACGTAAATGATTTTGGGTAGTAGAGCCCCAAGCACAAAGCCCTAGTGGAGATATGGATAGATGAGGGAGTAATAGAGAGTCACAGGCAGGTCGGTGGGTACATAATATCTAATCTAGAGAGAATTTCATAAAAGGAAGGGATGCGGCGCGTTGCACCCAAATACTTAGACTGCATTAGTGAAGAGGCAAAGTAGATGGTATCAAACTCACCTCCACCAAGACAAAAGCCACGCCCATAAAATAGCGAAGTCCAACATCCAACTCACAG
>WNGS01082817.1:16420-34575 GCA_020271785.1 Procambarus virginalis
CTACTGCCACAGTCAGCACTACTGCCACTGTCAGCACTACTGCCACAGTCAGTATGTTATGATCTCAGCCTGCAGGAGAAACGAGTCTCACCCTTTGAGAGTTATTCAGCAAGCCTGACCTAACTGGAAGGTCCAGGAATTATAGAGCGATAACACAGATGTAATAGTGTGTTGAATTTATATAAAAGTTTGAGATTATGGGCAATGAACTAGAAAACAGATAATGACTTGTTGGGAGATGTGGACAAGTTACTGGAGGCGTGAGGCTCGCTTGTGGAGGGCGATGACCTCACTTGAGGCCGACATCGCAGGGGAGGGCCGCGCTTTGACGAGCTCCCGCCAGGAGGGACCCCTAGTGATATTATCTCCAAGAGAAGAGAAGGTGCAGACGTTCCAGCTGTTGAATCGAGCTGAAGACGTTGTGGTCTCAAGTCCTGGACGGCGAGGAGAAGAGTATTAAGCCGCCCAGTGACAGTTTTGTGGGCTGTGACAAGCGCCCTGGTCAGACGTTGTCAGAGGGAGAAGCGCCCTCGACCAGATAATCTGTGGTAAGCCCGATTTAAGCCAGTTCATAGTGTTTGCTTGTAGTTGGTCGTGTGCCCAGCGACAGTAGCAATGTTTATTTTCAAGTTAGAAATGTTTTGGTAGGCAGAGAGCCTAAAATAAGAGAGTGAAGTGGGAGGAGCGCGGAGCGACATCCATCTTCTCTGAGCGCTGGCGGGCAACTGAAGGAGCCCGGCTCCTGAGGGAGGAGGCCCCTCCCAGCGTGAGTGAGGCTCGCCCAGCGAGGTGGCGCATGGACTCGCCCACGGGGAGTCCACTCTCATTAAATGTAGAAGACAGATAGAGATTGGAGACAAAGATGTTGTATGATTAATTTTGTTTATGTGTTAAAAAGGGAAACAATTTATTGGAGTGCAAATGGGTTGCAGGTTTGCTTTGGGGAAGAAGTTGCTGAGGACTTGGAAGCCAGCACAGAGGGAGTGGTTGATGAGACTCCAAGGCAGGGGAGGAGAGGACCCCGAGCTATGAAGAAGCAGTGAGGAGGAGTGTCACGTGCTTCTGCAGAGGTGGTGAAGTACCACAGTTATTGAGGAAACTTTATGGTGCAGCAGCCAGGAGAGCTGTGGATGATCCTAATAGGATTAGGGAAGCACCATAGTTGTTCAAGGAATCTTCATGGTAGCAGCCTGGAGGAGCTGCAGAGGATCCTGGTGTTTAAGCCCTGAGGAACCTGAAGTTGTCAGGGTAGTGAAATAGTTCTAATGATCACTTGTATGGAGGTGAGAGTGTTTGTCATTAGCGTGAACGACGCAGTGAGAGGTGAGTGATCGTTTGCCATTTATGTGCCAAGAAGTGTATATTGAAGTTTGAGTTACAGACGTAGGCAGGAGTACCTACAGATATATATGTATTCTAAGACTGATAGAATGGTCGATTGATTCGTTGTGTGGCACGGATCATTTATACTGATATATATATATGTATGTTATTGCATTCAAATGCTGATTTGCCTTATATGTGTTTATAGGTATATATATATGTATACATTCTCTTGATGGTAGTGTAACATTATATTGTAAGACTTAATCTACTTGAGGAGGTTGATAATTAGGTAATACCAAGAGATAGGATACCACTTAGCAAGCTGAGGATAGAGTTCTGATGGTGTTGGAGTGCAACCTGATTATAATAGTACAGAGTATAGGATTCATCATTATTATTATATGTATGCGTGTATTGTTATGTACTTCGTCCAGTAAATGTATTCAAATTTGCTGGTGTTTGCACTTGTCCCAGTGAGGCTTCCCAGGAAATAGTAAAGAAGGAGAGAGAGAGCAAGAAACAGGAACCACTGCTGTGGACAGGGTAAGACAGAAGTCTAGGAAGACAAAGGGGATTGAGGAGGTCATATTCCATAAGGAGAGTGGGGAGTCACAGCGGCTCGAGTGGGTGTGTGCACGTGACAACGAGGCTGCGTGTTGGAGCCGCATCCCCTAAACGTGTGACGTTGAGCCCCTCTCCAAGAGCCAGAAGTGCCTAGTGTGATCTCCTAGTGAAATATGAGCATTTGTCGAGTTGTGGGTTGGTGGTCCGTCAGCGGTAACACCACCAAATCACAACCGTGACAGACACACACAACACACACACACACACACACACACACACACACACACACACACACACACAACACACAACACACACACACACACACACACACACACACACACCACACACACACAACCACATTAAGGATAGGGGCGGAATGATTCACTACAAATGACAAGGAAGTGTATGAGGAACTGAATAAGAAATTCCAGGAGGTCTTCACCTTAGAGCAAGGAGAAAATCCAGAGATAAGAGAGGGAATAGCTAACCAGGAACCACTGGAAGAGTTTGAGATTTCCAGGGGGAAGTGTTTGCTAGAGTTGGATGTGACAAAGGCTATAGGCCCAGATGGAATCGACCGGGTAAACAAGAACAAACTATTTAACACTGGTGGGATGCGAACAAGGGACACAGGTGGAAACTGAATACCACATGAGCCACAGAGACGTTAGAAGGAAATTTTCAGTGTCAGTGTAGTTAACAGATGGAATGCTTTAGGCAGTGATGTGGTGGAGGCTGACTCTATACATAGTTTCAAATGTAGATATGATAGAGCCCAGTTGGCTCGGGAATCTGTACACCAGTGATTGACAGTTGAGAGGCGGGACCAATGAGCCAAAGCTCAACCACCGCAAGCACAAATAGGTGAGTACAAATATGTGAGTACACACACACACACACACACACCCACACACCACACACACACAACCACCACACACACACACACACACACACACACACCGGATGGAATCCTCACTTCGTTGGAAGACAGAAGAGTTAGAGGGGACATGATCACTACATTCAAGATTCTCAAGGGAATCGACAGGGTTGATAAAGACAGGCTATTTAACACAAGGGGCACACGCACTAGGGGACACAGGTGGAAACTGAGTGCCCAAATGAGCCACAGATATATTAGAAAGAACTTTTTTAGTGTCAGAGTGGTTGACAAATGGAATACATTAGGAAGCGATGTGGTGGGGGCTGACTCCATACACAGTTTCGAGTGTAGATATGATAGAGCCCAATAGGCTCAGGAAACTGTACACCTGTTGATTGACATTTGAGAGGCGGTACCAAAGCGCCAGAGCTCAACCCCCGCAAGCACAACTAGGTGAGTATATCTAGGTGAGTACACACACAACACACATTAAAGATAGGGGCGGAATGATTCACTACAAATGACAAGGAAGTGTATGAGGAACTGAATAAGAAATTCCAGGAGGTCTTCAACTTAGAGCAAGGAGAAATTCCAGAGATAAGAGAGGGAATAGCTAACCAGGAACCACTTGAAGAGTTTGAGATTACCAGCGGGGAAGTAAGGAAGTGTTTACTAGAGTTGGATGTGACAAAGTCTATAGGCCCAGATGGAGTCTCCCCTTGGATACTAAAGGAAGGAGCAGAAGAACTGTGCCTACCATTCTCCATAGTGTATAAAAAATCACTAGCAACAGGGGAGCTGCCAGATATTTGGAAAGCAGCTAACGTAGTCCCGATATACAAGAAAGGGGATAGACAGCAGGCACTGAACTACAGGCCAGTGTCCCTAACCTGCATACCATGCAAGCTGATGGAGAAGATTGTGTGAAAAAAGCTAGTGGAGCATCTGGAGCGAAGGAACTTTGTAACACAGCACCAACATGGATTCAGGGATGGCAGGTCCTGCCTCACAGGGTTACTTGAATTCTACGACCAGGCAACAAAAATAAGGCAAGAAAGAGAAGGGTGGGCTGACTGCATATTTTTGGATTGTCAGAAAGCCTTTGATACAGTGCCACACAAGAGGCTAGTGAAAAAGCTGGAGATGCAGGCTGGAGTGAAAGGGAAGGTACTCCGTTGGATACAGGAGTACCTAAGCAACAGGAGACAACGAGTCAGTGTGAGGGGTGAGGTCTCAGATTGGCGAGACGTTACAAGTGGAGTCCCGCAGGGGTCAGTCCTTGGACCTATACTGTTTCTGATATATGTAAATGATCTCCCAGAGGGTATAGAATCGTTTCTCTCAATGTTTGCCGATGATGCAAAAATTATGAAGACGATTGAAACTGAGGACGATAGTAGGAGGCTACAAGATGACCTAGACAGACTGAGTGAATGGTCCAACAAATGGCTGTTGAAGTTCAACCCGAGTAAATGCAAAGTAATGAAACTAGGCAGTGGAAACAGGAGGCCAGACACAGGATACAGAATAGGAGATGAAGTACTTAATGAAACGGACAGAGAGAAAGATCTACGAGTTGATATCACACCAAACCTGTCTCCTGAAGCCCACATAAAAAGAATAACGTCTGCGGCATATGCGAGGCTAGCTAACATCAGAAGAGCGTTCAGGAACCTGTGTAAGGAATCATTCAGAATCTTGTACACCACTTATGTAAGACCAATCCTAGAGTATGCGGCCCCAGCATGGAGCCCGTACCTTATCAAGCACAAGACGAAGCTGGAAAAAGTCCAAAGATATGCCACTAGACTAGTCCCAGAACAGAACTCTCCCCCGGCCGCTGGTGATCTGCAGATCCTCTCCCCCCGGTCGTTGCTGGGCTGCAGAACCTCTCCCCCGGTCGCTGCTGGGCTGTAGATCGTCTCCCCCGGTCGTTGCTGGGCTGTAGATCGTCTCCCGTGGTCGCTGCTGGGCTGCAGATCCTCTCCCACGGTCGCTGGTTGGCGGCAGATCCTCTCCACCGGTCGCTGCTGGGCTGCAGATCCTCTCACACGGTCGCTGGTTGGCGGCAGAACCTCTCCCTCGGTCGATGGTGGGTTGCAGATCCTCTCTCCCGGTCGCTGGTGGCCTGCAGATCCTCTCCCTCGGTCAACTTTGGGCTTCAGATCCTCTCCCCCGGTCGCTGCTGGGCTGCAGATCCTCTCCCTCGGTCGCTGGTGGGATGCAGATCCTCTTTCCCGGTCGCTGGTGGGCTGCAGATCCTCTCCCTCGGTCGCTGGTGGGCTGCAGATCCTCTCCCCCGGTCGCTGCTGGGCTGCAGATCCTCTCCCACGGTCGCTGCTGGGCTGCAGATCCTCTCCCTCGGTCGCTGCTGGGCTGCAGATCCTCTCCCCCGGTCGCTGGTGGGCTGCAGATCCTCTCTCCCGGTCGCTGGTGGGCTGCAGATCCTCTTCCCCGGTCGCTGGTGGGCTGCAGATCCTCTCCCCCGGTCGCTGGTGGGCTGCAGATCCTCTCTCCCGGTCGCTGGTGGGCTGCAGATCCTCTCCCCCGGTTGCTGGTGGGCTGCAGATCCTCTCCTTCAATCGCTGCTGGGCTTCAGATCCTCTCCCCCAGTCGCTGCTGGGCTTCAGATCCTCTCCCCCAGTCGCTGATGGGCTGCAGATCCTCTCCCCCAGTCGCTGCTGGGCTGGAGATCCTCTCCCCCGGTCGCTGCTGGGCTGCAGATCCTCTCCCTCGGTCGCTGCTGGGCTGCAGATCCTCTCCCCCGGTCGCTGCTGGGCTGCAGGTCCTCTCCCCCGGTCGCTGCTGGGCTGCAGGTCTTCTCCCCCGGTCGCTGCTGGGCTGCAGGTCCTCTCCCCCGGTCGCTGATGGCTGCAGATCCTCTCCCCCAGTCGCTGCTGGGCTGGAGATCCTCTCCCCCGGTCGCTGCTGGGCTGCAGATCCTCTCCCTCGGTCGCTGCTGGGCTGCAGATCCTCTCCCCCGTCGCTGCTGGGCTGCAGATCCTCTCCCTCGGTCGCTGCTGGGCTGCAGATCCTCTCCCCCGTCGCTGCTGGGCTGCAGATCCTCTCCCTCGGTCGCTGCTGGGCTGCAGATCCTCTCCCCCGGTCGCTGCTGGGCTGCAGATCTTCTCCCTCGGTCGCTGCTGGGCTGCAGTTCCTCTCCCTCGGTCGCTTCTGGGCTGCAGATCCTCTCCCTCGGTCGCTGCTGGGCTGCAGATCCTCTCCCCCGGTCGCTGCTGGGCTGCAGATCCTCTCCTCCTGGTCGCTGCTGGGCTGCAGATCCTCTCCCTCGGTCGCTGCAGATCCTCATAGTTTTCATAGAGCAGTTATAATATTGTGATTAGGTTGGCGAAGCTGATTGTTGTATGGTGAAAATTTAATTGGTTGTGAAAATGTTGTGGGTGTTGGTGAAGATGTTGTGGAATGTGGTGAAGATGCTGTTGGCTGAGGTTGTGTGATGATGTTTTGGGTGGTGAAGATGATGCTTTTGGTTGAGAGAAGATAATATGGTTGGTGATGAAGATGCTTTAGGGTTGTGTGAAAATGTTGTAGGTTATTGTGAAGATGTTGCTGGGGGTTGAGTGAAGATGATATTGTTTGTTGTGAAGATGCAGCTGGGTATTGTGTGGTGAAGATAATATGGGTTGTGGTAAGGATGCTGCTGGTGGTTGTGAGGAAAAGAAGCTTCTTGGGCTCTGTAGTGAACATGCTGCTGGAAGTATGTGTGGTAAATGCTGCTGGAGGAATGTGCTGAAGAGGCTGCAGGAGGTATGTGCTGAAGATGCTGCTGGAGGTATGTTCTGAAGATGCTGCTGGGAATATGTGGTGAAGATGCTGCACGTAGTTATGAAGATGCTATTTAGGGTAAGTAGTTAAGATGCTGCTGTTGTTCTGCGGAGTAAATGTAGCAGGGGTTATGAAGATGATGCAGGTGGTTGTGTGGTTGAGATGCTGTTTAGGCTATATAGCGAACATGCTGCAGGGGTTATGTTGTGTAGATGCTGTTGGGGGATATGATGATATGCTCCTGGGGATGTGATGAAGATGCTGCTAGGGTTTTGTGATGACGATGATGTTAGTGTTTTGACGTGAAGATGCTGCTGGGGTAATGTGTTGAAGATGCTGTGGTGGTTATGTGCTGAAGATGATCGTTGGGGTTGAGTGATGTAGATGCTTCTGGAGGTTGTGTGAGGACGTTGTGGAATGTTGTTAAGATGCTGCTTGGGGTTGAAAGAAGATATATGAGTTGTGATGAAGATGCTGCTTGGATTGCCTGAAGATGTAGTGGGATGTGAAGAAAATGCTGGGGCTTGTATGATAGAGATGCTGCTGGGATCGTGTTGTGATGTTTTGGGTTTCTCGCGGTTGGGAGGAGATGCTGCTGATTGTTGTGTGGTGAAGATGCTGCTGATTGTTGTGTGGTGAAGATGCTGCTGATGGTTGTGTTGTGAAGATGCTGCTTCGGGGTTGTGTGGTGAAGATGCTGTTGATGGTTGTGTAGTGAAGATGCTGCTGGGGGTTGTGTGGTGAAGATACTGCTGGGAGTTTGTATGGTGAAGATGATGCTGTGGGTTGTGTGGTGAAGATGCTGCTGGAGTNCTCCCACGCCTGCTGTAAGAGTCATGTCACTATTCCCGAGCGTTCTCTACATGCAGCAACAATTGAAAATGTGTGGGAGAGAACAGTATTCTCGAAGAGCCGAGAATTTGAGAAAATGTAACATTTTGTCCTGTGGGATAGGCCCTTTAGGGAGCCATATGGCGCGGGCGAGTCTGTCTCCCGCCAAAACTGTGTGACGTCAGTGGCGCCAGATTGGGCCACCGTCAGCGACATGGCACTGGGAGCCAATGAAACCAACTTTGGGAGAAGTGACGTCACATAGGCATAGGGGGTCCGCCGTGTTGGCGCCAGGCGACATCAGTCTTTCACGGACACGTCCGAGAGGTAGGACGCGCGATCGGTCATCCTGTCAGAGTGACGGATTTACCGAACTCCGGTGGATTTAAGCGTCTCCAGTTGTTGGCACGCACTCTGTGAGGTCTTCCTGCAACCCAGAATTGGCTCAGATAAGGAATTGACAGAATATTGAGCAAACAAGTGCTCAGGGACAGGTGCGTTGCAAGAAGTGGGCCGGGCATCGACGTGTGTCGTCGTTGGCAGTTCACCAGTATAAGAGGCAGCTAGTGGCCGGGCCACCCACCGTGAGTGAACCGGGTGACAGCCTTGTCAACAGGTTGAACGTGTGATCGACGATCCTGTCAAGTTTGACAGTAACCCCACCTTCGTGGAACCCTACGAGTCAACAGTTGGAAGGCAAGCACGTCGAGAAGTCTTCCCAAATACCTAGCATTATATCTAGACGACGAGGGAATTGACGGTGTTGTGAGCTTCAAGGCTCTGAAGTCGGGTGCTGTGCGTGTGTCGTCCGGGACGGCTGATAACTTCAGTGACTTCGTAGTGGTGAGAGGCAGTTACTCTGGGAGTACAGTGATTAGAACTATTGGGAAACGTACGACGACCGCCGAGACGTAGGCTGGCTGCCGTAGTTGGGAGGAAAGTTGATGGCCAGGAGACCGACTTCGACCCGGCGACGTACTGTAGGGGAAGCACGGACCTGCTGTGTACAGAAGCGGCGAGACGCGACATCCTAAGGCGTGGGGCTTGTGTTTCTGGATGAACGAGATTACATATATTCATACATATGAATATATGGATGAAGTTCTGGATTACATATATATACCTATGTGTGGGTGTGTGCAAGCACCAAGATTCATCAGAGAATTTACTGTGACTATTATTATTATTGATCTGTGATTATTATTATTATATATACATTGGTAGTAAACCAGATATTGGTGTGTTGATCTCTATAATCTATTGATATAAATGCCTGTGGATTGATCTATATAATCTATTGATATAAATGCCTGTGTGTTGATCTCCATAATCTATCGATATAAATGCCTGTGGGTTGATCTCTATGATCTATTGATATATATGCCTGAAGTTTGATTATCGATTTATATATGACATGACTGTGTACTGGATAATATCATATACGTGAAGTGTTTGCCAGTGATATCTCTTTAAGAGTAAGTATAAATATAAAGAAAAGTTCAGTGATCAAGTGAGTGCATTCACAGTAAATATTATTAAGAATAGAGTAACCTTTTGGTACAGTGAAAAGTCACTGTGAGAGTATTGTGAATATAGATGTTGATCGTGAGGCCAGTGATATCATAAGTAAGCCATGTGAATGTTAAATAGTGTTTTGGAAAAAGTTAAATAAACGGGGATCGTGACAATTAGAAAACAAGTACTAGTCTGTTCCCACGATCGCGAGGGCCCGGTCAGCTGGCATTCTGACAGGTGACACGTGCCGATGTTGCCATATGGTGCGCTCTAGAATATTATGCTATGAATGGAGCGATTGTCATATATTAATTCTGATACATTGATGCATATATATTTCTCGTTGTCTTTTAAGTAAAATACCAAAACTCTTTGGTGTTTGATATCATCCCCTCCATTTATCTTGTGACCGTGTGAGGATGTAAAGTAGAGTGACCTGCCTGATACTATATTACTGGATTTGGCTCTTGCCACAATTACACCTGACCACTGCAGTGTTACTGGACACAAGAAAACCAGTTGGCGACCTTGAAGGCTGTATAAGAGTTCGGTGTCGGGGTGGGCCACAGATTGAGGGAACGATCTGTGCTCTCACTCATCTTATAATCTAAAGGCCGGTCGTGAGATCGACTGGGATACTCTCCGAGGCCAGCAGTGGAGCCGAGAGGATTGAGGGAAGACCCGCCGAATGACGGTGAGTAAGGGTTATTGTTGGAGCAACCACCTGGGAAGGAGATCCAGTCTATTGTTGCTTTAACCCTTCTATTACGAGAACACCGTGAAACCCCGACAACACACACACACACACACACACACACACACACACACACACACAAGGAACCCACAAGAGTGAGAGGCAATGATGAACCAGCTAGACTCGACTTGATATTCACCCTGAATGAGTCAGAAATAAGGGAAGTCAAAGTGGAAGCCCCCATAGGAATGAGTGATCACAGTGTACTGACCTTTGAGTACTTGGTGGAGGTAGGGATAACCTATCCAAGGATGGGAGTGGAGGGAAAAAGACTGAATTACCGAAGAGGAAAATATGAAGAGATGAGGAGCTTCCTCAGAGGAATACCATGGGAAACAGAACTTAGAGACAAGAATGTGCAGGTCATGATGGATTTTGTCACCCAGAAGTGCCAGGAAGCTGCAGACAGGTTTATCCCTGTCCAAAAGGAGAAAAACGAAAAACAACAGAGAAACCCATGGTTCAACCAGGAATGCAAGGTAGCGAAGCAACTGAGTAAAAGAACATGGAGAAATTACAGAAATAACAGAACACCAGAGAGCAGGGAGAGATACCAGAGGGCCAGAAATGAGTACCTCAGAGTGAGGAGAGAAGCAGAGAGACAGTTTGAAAATGACATCGCGAGTAAAGCCAAGACCCAACCAAAGCTGCTCCACAGCCACATCAGGAGGAAAACAGCAGTGAAAGAACAAGTGATGAAACTGCGAAAAGCGGAGAACAGATACACAGAGAATGACAAGGAGGTGTGTGAAGAACTCAACAAGAGATTCCAGGAGGTCTTCACAATAGAACAAGGAGAAGCCCCTGCACTAAATGAGGAGGTGGCAAACCAAGCAACCTTGGAGGAATTTGACCTCACCGGTGATGAGGTCAAAAGGTGTCTGCTGGAGCTGGATGTGACAAAGGCTGTTGGGCCTGACAGAATCTCACCATGGATACTAAAGGAAGGTGCAGAAGCACTAAGTGTGCCACTCTCTATGGTGTATAACAGGTCACTGGAAACAGGAGACTTACCAGAAAGTTGGAAGACAGCTAATGTGGTCCCAATATACAAAAAGGGTGACAGGCAAGAGGCACTGAATTACAGGCCAGTTTCCTTAACTTGTATACCATACAAGGTAATGGAGAAGATCGTGAGGAAAAGGCTCGTAGAGCATCTAGAGGGAAATAACTTTGTAACGCACCACCAACATGGGTTCAGGGATGGTAAATCGTGCCTCACAGGTTTAATAGAATTTTATGACCAAGCAACAAAAATTAGGCAGGAAAGAGAAGGGTGGGCCGACTGCATTTTCCTGGATTGCCAAAAAGCCTTTGACACAGTACCGCACAAAAGGTTGTTAAAAAAGTTGGAGCAACAGGCAGGAGTAAAAGGGAAGGTGCTCCAGTGGATAAGGGAGTACTTAAGCAACAGGAAACAGCGAGTAACGGTGAGGGGGGAGACATCAGAGTGGCGAGATGTCACCAGCGGAGTCCCACAGGGCTCAGTACTTGGACCCATCCTGTTTCTAATATATGTGAACGATCTTCCGGAGGGTATAGACTCATTCCTCTCAATGTTTGCTGATGATGCAAAAATTATGAGAAGAATCAAGACGGATGAAGATAGACAGAGACTACAGGATGACCTGGATAAACTGGAGGAATGGTCTAGAAAATGGCTGCTAAAGTTCAACTCGGGAAAGTGTAAGGTGATGAAATTAGGAGAAGGGAGCAGGAGGCTGAACACAAGGTATCATTTGGGAGGGGAAATCCTGCAAGAGTCAAATAGAGAGAAAGATCTGGGGGTTGATATCACACCGAACCTGTCCCCAGAAGCCCACATCAAAAGAATATCATCAGCGGCATATGCTAGACTGGCCAACATAAGAACTGCCTTTAGAAATTTGTGTAAGGAATCTTTCAGAACCCTGTATACCACTTATGTAAGACCAATCCTGGAGTATGCAGCTCCAGCCTGGAGTCCATACCTAGTTAAACACAAGACAAAGTTAGAGAAGATTCAGCGGTATGCCACCAGGCTCGTCCCGGAACTGAGAGGATTGAGCTACGAGGAAAGGCTAAAGGAGCTGAACCTCACATCCCTGGAAAACAGAAGAGTAAGGGGAGACATGATAACCACCTACAAAATTCTCAGGGGAATTGACAGGGCGGACAAAGACAAACTCTTCACCACGGGTGGGACACGAACAAGGGGACACAGGTGGAAACTTAGTACCCAGATGAGCCACAGAGACATTAGAAAGAACTTTTTCAGTGTCAGAGTAGTTAGTAAATGGAATGCACTAGGAAGTGATGTGGTGGAGGCTGACTCCATACACAGTTTCAAATGTAGATATGATAGAGCCCAGTAGGCTCAGGAATCTGTACACCTGTTGATTGACAGTTGAGAGGCGGGACCAAAGAGCCAAAGCTCAACCCCCGCAAGCACAATTAGGTGAGTACACACTGTGTGTGTGTGTGTGTGTGTATGTGAACTTTGAGTACCTGGTAGAGCTAGGAATTATCCCCCCCAAAAAAAGAACTAAGAAACAAAAGGCTGGCATACCGAAAGGGAAATTATGAAGAGATGAGAAGCTTCGCAAGGGAAATACCTTGGGACACAGACCTCAGAGCTAAGTCTGTACAAGATGTGATGGACTATGTCACCCAAAAGAGTCAGGAGGCAGTAAGCAGATACATCCCGTCCCAAAAGGACAAATCCGAGAAGCAAAAGAATATCCATGGTATAATAGGGCATGTATGGAAGCAAAGAAACTGATCAAAAGGGCGTGGAGGCACTTCCGGAGTAACAGAACGCCAGAAAGCAGAGAGAGATACCAGAGAACCAGGAATGAGTATGTCAGGGTGAGAAGAGAAGCAGAGAAAAGTTATGAAAATGATATAGCAAACAAAGCTAAGACCGAACCAAAGCTACTCCACAGTCACATCAGAAGGAAAACAACAGTAAAAGAACAGGTAGTGAAACTTAGAACAGGCGAGGACAGGTATATAGAGAATGACAAAGAGGTGTGTGAAGAACTCAACAAGAGGTTCCAAGAGGTCTTCACAACAGAACAAGGTGAGGTCACTGTGCTAGGAGAGAGGGAAGTAAACCAGGCGGCCTTGGAAGAGTTCGAAATTACGAGAGAAGAGGTCAGGAGACACCTGCTGGAACTGGATGTTAGAAAGGCTCTTGGTCCACATGGGATCTCGCCATGGGTACTGAAAGAGTGTGCAGGAGCACTTTGGTTGCCACTCTCCATAGTGTATAGTAGGTCACTGGAAACGGGAGACCTACCAGAAATATGGAAGACTGCTAATGTAGTACCAATATACAAAAAGGGTGACAGACAAGAGGCACTGAACTACAGACCAGTGTCCTTAACTTGTACACCATGCAAGGTGATGGAGAAGATTGTGAGAAAAAACCTAGTAACACATCTGGAGAGAAGAGACTTCGTGACAACCCATCAACATGGGTTCAGGGAGGGTCAAACTTGCCTTACAGGCTTGATAGAGTTCTACGATTAGGTGACAAAGATTAAGCACGAATGAGAAGGATGGGCGGACTGCATTTTTTTGGACTGTCGGAAAGCCTTCGACACAGTACCCCATAAAAGGTTGATGCATAAGCTGGAGAAACAGGCAGAAGTAACTGGCAGGGCGCTCCAGTGGATAAGGGAGTACTTAAGCAATAGGAAGCAGAGAGTTACAGTGAGGGGTGAGACCTCAGAATGTCGTGAAGTCACCAGTGGAGTCCCACAGGGCTCTGTGCTTGGACCTATCCTGTTTCTGATATACGTAAATGATCTCCCAGAGAGTATAGACTCATTCCTCTCAATGTTTGCTGACGACGCCAAAATTATGAGAAGGATTAAGACAGAGGAGGACAGCTTGAGGCTTCAAGAAGACCTGGACAAGCTGCAGGAATGGTCAAACAAATGGCTATTAGAGTTTGACCCAAGCAAATGTAATGTAATGAAGATAGGGGTAGGAAGCAGGAGACCAGATACAAGGTATCATTTGAGAGATGAAATACTTCAAGAGTCAGAGAGAGAGAGAAAGACCTGGGGGTTGATATCATACCAGACCTGTCCCCTGAAGCTCATATCAAGGGGATAACATCAGCAGCATATGCCAGGTTGGCTAACATAAGAACGGCCTTTAGAAACTTGTGTAAGGAATCTTTCAGAACATTATACACCACATATGTCAGACCAATCCTGGAGTATGCGGCTCCAGCGTGGAGTCCATATCCAGTCAAGCATAAGACTAAACTGGAAAAGGTTCAAAGGTTTGCCACCAGACTAGTACCCGAGTTGAGAGGTATGAGCTATGAGGAGAGACTACGGGAATTATACCGCACTTCGTTGGAAGACAGAAGAGTTAGGGAGGAGATGGTCACCACATTCAAGATTCTCAAGAGAATCGACAGGGTTGATAAAGACAGGCTATTTAACACAAGGGGCACACGCACTAGGGGACACAGGTGGAAACTGAGTGCCCAAATGAGCCAAAGAGATATTAGAAAGAACTTTTTTAGTGTCAGAGTGGTTGACAAATGGAATGCATTAGGAAGTAATGTGGTGAAGGCTGACTCCATACACAGTTTCAAGTGTAGATATGATAGAGCCCGAAAGGCTCAGAAACCTGTACACCTGTTGCTTGACGGTTGAGAGGTGGGACCAAAGAGCCAGAGTTCAACCCCCGCAAGCACAACTAGGTGAGTACACACACACACACACACACACACACACACAGTACCAATACCAAAAAGGTATTGTACCAATATAGTACCAATATAGTACCAATTAGTACCAATATACAAAAAGGGTGACAGACAAGAGGCACTGAACTACAGGCCAGTGTCCTTAACTTGTATACCATGCAAGGTGATGGAGAAGATTGTGAGAAAAAACCTAGTAACACATCTGGAGAGAAGAGACTTCGTGACAACCCATCAACATGGGTTCAGGGAGGGTAAATCTTGCCTTACAGGCTTGATAGAATTCTACGATCAGGTGACAAGAATTAAGCAAGAAAGAGAAGGGTGGGCGGACTGCATTTTTTTGGACTGTCGGAAAGCCTTTGACACAGTACCCATAAAAGGTTGATGCATAAGCTGGAGAAACAGGCAGGAGTAACAGGTAGGGCGCTCCAGTGGATAAGGGAGTACCTAAGCAATAGGAAACAGAGAGTTACAGTGAGGGGTGAGACCTCAGACTGGCGTGAAGTCACCAGTGGAGTCCCACAGGGCTCTGTACTTGGACCTATCCTGTTTCTGATATACGTAAATGATCTCCCAGAGGGTATAGACTCATTCCTCTCAATGTTTGCTGACGACGCCAAAATTATGAGAAGGATTAAGACAGAGGAGGACAGCTTGAGACTTCAAGAAGACCTGGACAAGCTGCAGGAATGGTCGAACAAATGGCTGTTAGAGTTTAACCCAAGCAAATGTAATGTAATGAAGATAGGGGTAGGAAGCAGGAGACCAGATACAAGGTATCATTTGGGAGATGAAATACTTCAAGAGTCAGAGAGAGAGAAAGACCTGGGGGTTGATATCACGCCAGACCTGTCCCCTGAAGCTCATATCAAGAGGATAACATCAGCAGCATATGCCAGGTTGGCTAACATAAGAACGGCCTTTAGAAACTTGTGTAAGGAATCTTTCAGAACATTATATACCACATATGTCAGACCAATCCTGGAGTATGCGGCTCCAGCATGGAGTCCCTATCTAGTCAAGCATAAGACTAAACTGGAAAAGGTTCAAAGGTTTGCCACCAGACTAGTACCCGAGCTGAGAGGTATGAGCTACGAGGAGCGACTGCAGGAATTAAACCTCACTTCGTTGGAAGACAGAAGAGTTAGGGGGGACATGATCACCACATTCAAGATTCTCAGGGGAATCGACAGGGTTGATAAAGACAGGCTGTTTAACACAAGGGGCACACGCACTAGGGGACACAGGTGGAAGCTGAGTGCCCAAATGAGCCACAGAGATATTAGAAAGAACTTTTTTAGTGTCAGAGTGGTTGACAAATGGAATGCATTAGGAAGCGATGTGGTGGAGGCTGACTCCATACACAGTTTCAAATGTAGATATGATAGAGCCCATTAGGCTCAGGAAACTGTACACCTGTTGATTGACGGTTGAGAGGCGGGACCAAAGAGCCAGAGCTCAACCCCCGCAAGCACAACTAGGTGAGTACAACTAGGTGAGTACACACACACACACAGACTACCACCACCAGACTAGTACCCGAGCTGAGAGGTATGAGCTACGAGGAGCGACTGCAGGAATTAAACCTCACTTCGTTGGAAGACAGAAGAGTTAGGGGGGACATGATCACCACATTCAAGATTCTCAGGGGAATCGACAGGGTTGATAAAGACAGGCTGTTTAACACAAGGGGCACACGCACTAGGGGACACAGGTGGAAGCTGAGTGCCCAAATGAGCCACAGAGATATTAGAAAGAACTTTTTTAGTGTCAGAGTGGTTGACAAATGGAATGCATTAGGAAGCGATGTGGTGGAGGCTGACTCCATACACAGTTTCAAATGTAGATATGATAGAGCCCATTAGGCTCAGGAAACTGTACACCTGTTGATTGACGGTTGAGAGGCGGGACCAAAGAGCCAGAGCTCAACCCCCGCAAGCACAACTAGGTGAGTACAACTAGGTGAGTACACACACACACACACACAACACACATTAAGGATAGGGGCGGAATGATTCACTACAAATGACAAGGAAGTGTATGAGGAACTGAATAAGAAATTCCAGGAGGTCTTCACCTTAGAGCAAGGAGAAAATCCAGAGATAAGAGACGGAATAGCTAACCAGGAACCACTGGAAGAGTTTGAGATTTCCAGCGGGGAAGTGTTTGCTAGAGTTGGATGTGACAAAGGCTATAGGCCCAGATGGAATCGACCGGGTAAACAAGAACAAACTATTTAACACCGGTGGGATGCGAACAAGGGGACACAGGTGGAAACTGAATACCCACATGAGCCACAGAGACGTGTGACGGTGTTCCCCCCCTTCTAATTCTCCCACGCCTGCTGTAAGAGTCATGTCCACTATTCCCGAGCGTTCTCTACATTGCAGGCATCAATTGAACATATGTGGGAGAGAACAGTATTCTCGATGAGCCGAGAAATTTGCAAAAATAGAACATTTTGGCCTGTGGGATAGGCCCTTTAGGGAGCCAATATGGCGCTGGCAAGTCTGTTCTCCCGCCAAAACTGTGTGACGTCAGTGGCGCCAGATTGGTCACCGTCAGCGACGTGGCACTGGGAGCCAATGAAAACCAACTTTGGGAAAAGTGACGTCACATAGGCATGGGGGGTCCGGCCGTGTTGGCGCCAGACGATATCAGTCTTTCACGACACGTCCGAGAGGTAGGACGCGCGATCGGTCGTCCTGTCAGAGTGACGGATTTACCGAACTCCTGTGGATTTAAGCGTCTCCAGTTGTTGACACGCACTCTGTGAGGTCTTCCTGCAACCCAGATGTGGCTCAGATAAGAATTGACAGAATATTGAGCAACAAGTGCTCAGGGGACAGGTGCATTGCAAGAAGTGGGCCGGGCATCGACGTGTGTCGTCATTGGCGGTTCACCAGTATAAGAGACAGCTTAGTGGCCGGGCCACCCACCGTGAGTGAACCGGGTTGACAGCCTTGTCAACCAGGTTGAACGTGTGATCGACGATCCTGTCAAGTTTGACAGTAAACCCACTTTCGTGGAACCCTACAAGTCAACAGTTGGATGCAAGCACGTCGAGAAGTCTCCCAAATACCTAGCGATATATCTAGACGACGAGGGAAATGACAGTGAAGTGAGCTTCAAGTGCTCTGAAGTCGGGTGCTGTGGGTGTGGAGCTTAAGCAGCATTCGTCTGGGACGGCTGGTAACTTCACAGTGACTTCGTAGTGGTGAGAGGCAGTTACTTGGAGTACAGTGACAAGAACTAATTGCGGAAACGTGCGACGACCGCCGAGACGTAGGCTGGTTGCCGTAGTGGGAGGAAAGTTGACGGCCAGGAGACCGACTTCAACCCTGCGACGTACTGTAGGGGAAGAGCACGGACCTGCAGTGTACAGAAGCGGCGAGCGCGACATCCTAAGGCGTGGGCTTGTGTTTCTGGATGGTGAACGAGGCGAGAGCCTGGTCCAGAGCTACAACCCAACTGTCATCCTAGGATAGGTGAAGTAGGTGTTTACAGTTACCCTATCCATTTCCCCTTTAGTTAGCTATATATATATTTCTTGTCAGGATATTTTATATGTCGTGAGCAAACCTCACTTGAGTCTAAGTCACAGAGTGCCCAAAGTATGTGGTGAGGCTGCCCAGAGCGCTCACAGTATCAGTTACATATATATCTATGTGTGGGTGTGTGCAAGCACCAGGATTCATCAGAGAATTTACTGTGACACATATTAATTTACAGAGAGTATTCTATACTATATATATATATGTGGTAGTAAACCAGATATGGTGTGTTGA